>PVLD010004252.1:0-113086 GCA_004027595.1 Dinomys branickii | reverse complement strand
ACTGCAAAAGCCAAAGGCTGTCTGAGGCTGCCATTATCTGGAGTCTCAACTACACAGGAGGTTCCAGCTAGCCCCTTCAAAGGCTAACTGTGGATGCCAGGTGTCTGCAGAAAGCTCAGCTGGGGCTGTTGCTAGAAAGCCTGACCGTCCCAGGTGGGATGGATTTTCCATAGCATGGCAATCTTGGGTAGTTACATTTTGAGGGCAGTACTTGGGCTTGAACCAAGGGCCTTGCATATGCCAGCAAGGGCTCTACCACTGAACTGTAGCCTCAGCTCTGTACTTATATTTCTTACATGATGGACCATGACTCCAAAATCAGGTATTACAGGTTGCCAAGTTTTTCTTACTTAAAACTCCTCAAAATCTCTACTCCACAAGATGTGGAACAATTATAGCCTTTTAAAATGTCATGTCTGCTGTTGCTAAAAAGATGTTGATGGATAAACACAAACAAAAAACCCTCTTCTGAAGGGATAATACTGAGAGTTCAGGTAATTTGTCACAAGGCAGTTTTGGACTCAGAGGTCTCACCTCTGTCTCTTCCATTCACATCTCACAACTGAGACTAACCACATGTTCCTAGCTGTCCACAGTAGCAGTGGATAGACATTGCCAACAATTTCTCCACACATCCCTGGCCAGCCTTGGGAGAGGACTTACACTGTGAGACGCTCATGCTTTGTCCTCCTGTGATGTAGGATTTGGGGGATATCTTCAGGATGCTCTTGGACACAGTGCCAAGGAGATTTCTGATTGGTACTTCTGTTTTTTCTGAGGTCTTTATTTTTATCCCTGCTTCCTGGCTGAGCTGCCTTGGTCCATATCCTGTGCAGTGATGGCCAGAACCCAGGCACACAGATCATGTGTCTCCCAATTATGTGCCTGGTTCTGCTGCTAAATAGTGGTTGTCTGCTTCTTTCACCATCATTTCCAGCTCAGCATAGTTGATATCCTGAAGTCAGCACCCACTGCAGGTCTGTGTGTTTTGAGGTGGTGCCCCTGTCTGGGGTTACTGTGACAGCATCATTGGGGCTGTATTCCTAGCCCCATGTGCTACATCCCTTCATGCTTTTCTCACTCATCACTTTTCTAGTGATGTAAAGAGTCCATTCAACATGTCAATGTTCATGTTACCTGCTCCCCATCCAGGCCTTTCACCTGCTCCCTGGCAGCACAACACCTTTCTGCCCCTCCTGCCTGGCAAAGGCACAGCCTCACAGCTAGCCAGGGTTGCATGCGTCTTGTGGGTAAACCTCGTTCTCCTCACACTGAGCCATGTTGCTGCTTAATATCTTTCCCTGCAATGACTTTCTGGTGCTACCATTTGCACTGGTACTGTGCATCTCCTGCAAATACCATCTAGGAGCTGGCTGGATTTCATGCATTTCTGAACCTCAGCTTCTTGTCTCATGGTGGCATTGGTGGTGGCAGCCTATGGCAGCAGTATGAAGTTCTTGGCCAATCATGCGGCAGTAGGGTCACCCAAGGCTCTCCATTCTGTATTGTCGCTGATCTGATTTCCACAAGGACTGCTGCAGGGGCAGAGAGATTTGGGGACCCTGTAAGGTGACTGCAGCAGATACCATGTAGCAGACACATGTGATTGCCAGTTGGAGCATTTTGGCAGAGGCAGGCCAATGCAAGAAGGGGGAAATTAGAGCAATAGATGCTGATTCACGCCAGTCTGCACATCCTTGACTATCAGCCAAAGCCCCACAGAGCTGAGGGGGTCACAGTTAAAGGGGCAGATTGTGGAGCCAAAACAGCTGCCATGCTGACTGTTAGAGAACGTGTGTGTGAATGAGAGGACAAAGCAGGAGCTCCAGCTTCGACTCTCTTGAAGTGAAGAGATAAAACTGGCTCAGAGAAAATATTTCCTCATACTCCAGAAAAGGCAGTGGCAGAAAAATAGTCCTTTATTCAGAGGGCAACCCAAGGAAAGGGAGAAGTTGGAGTAGACTGAGGCACTGGAAAACTCTACAAATTGGCGGGTCTGTTGAAGGAATGACAAGATTTTTGTGGTAGTATTTTGTTTTATTTTTATTTACTACTTTTGCAGTGCTGGAGATCAGGGCCTTGTGTGTGCTGGACAAGAGCTCACCACTGAGCTACATTATCTTATTTTAGATAGCTTACCAAGAGCATATTTGGTGGTGATGGGAATGCTCTGTGTTTGTGCTGTTTAATACAGCAGCCACTGGTCACGTATGGCTCTTGTGCTCTTGAAGTATGGCCCAGTGTGATTGAGTACATGAGATTCTTGGTTTATTTAGTCTTAACTAACTCACATTTACATACCCACATGCCATTAGTGCCTGCCCACTATGTTGGGTAGCATAAAACTAAATTAATTTTTTTCAAAGATACAAGATAATCGTATCACTTTTAATTAAAACAAATGTGCCAATTACTCACACATGAGTGTTTATAGTAGCACCTGCTGTTCATAACAGCCAAAGTGGAAACAACTTAATGTCCATCAACAGATGAATGAATAAACAAACTGCAGTATATCCACTCAATGAAATATTATTCAGCCAACAAAAGGGAATGAAACATTAATATATGCTACTACATGAGTAGCTTTTGGAAACATGATTCTAAGTGAGAGAAGCCAGACATGAAAGGCCACCCAGTGTAAGATTTTACTTATATGAATTGTATGGAATAGGTAAATCTATACAGACAAAAAGTAGATTAGTGGTTTTCAGAGGCTGGAGAAAAGGGAAATCTGGTAGGCAGTGACTGCTAATCAGTTTGAGATTCCCTTCAGGGGAGATAAAAAGTGTCTTGGAACTAAGTAAAGGTCGGAGGTACACATTATAAATATACTAAATGTCACTAGTGGTAAAATTTAAGTTATGTGTATTTTAGCACAATAAAGGCAAACCAAATCAAAACAGAGAAACAAAAGACCATATGCTTTTAAATTCCTTTGGAAAAAGGAGGGAAGCCTCTGGCTCATTAGAGCTTTGCCCCAAGATGTGTTTAGCCCTTTGCCACTGCCCTCCTCCCTCCTAGCACAGAGGACTCCCCACAAGGTGACCATTCAGCTGCTATCCCTGGAGAGTACAGAAGGGCTTAATGAAAGCCACACAGTAGGAGGGTAGGACAAACCACCCAGGAAAGGCCCTTCTGGTCCTACCAGGGGTATTCAGAGCACAGCTGGACCCCACATGAATGTTGTCTGAGTTTCAGGGACATGCAGTATTGTGAGGCAGTGTGGAGGAGCAGGATGATTTACAGCCCTCGGCCCAGCCCTCTTGAGGCAAAGTAGGTGCCTTATTAATCAGGGTAGAGTGCTCTTTGCTCAGACATTGCTAGCGGGCCCAGCATTCATCGAGGATGCTGTGTGGGGCTCCTAACCTTTTCCTGGCAGCCCTTGGGGAGCCGCCCAGCATGCCCACTGAAAGGCCACAGTACCATCCTTCAGGGGTGCCACTCAAGAAGTGGTTTGGCTCCAGGTGGACATAAATGAGACCACACTCCTGACTTCCCAAATCAGTATTCACTATGAAGGTGGCTCTTGGGACTCTAGCAGGAGACTTCTTCCCCAACTGTCAAATGAAACTAATTATGAAAACATTGGGTCAAAAGAGAAAAATGACCCAGAGCCGAAGTCATGTAAGAAATGGGGAAGGTGGTCTGTGCAGAGAGCTCAGAACTCAGCAGTGGACCTCAGAGTTCCGGGTCATATCCAGTTTGAGACCACAGCCTGTGTCCCTGGGCTAACATACACCCCTTCAGCTTCTGAGGTGGCAGTGCAGCTAGTGACCCTTCCTGCCACCCTCACAAGGCTTGCTAGGCAAGAGTGTTCATGGCAGACAGATCTGAGTTCAAATGTCAGCCCTGCCACGTCCTAGCAGTAGAATCCCAGATATATTCCTCAGTCTCCCTAAGTGTTTCCAGATCTATAAAATGGGTAGAGGGAAGTCCACTTAATGGGGTGGTGATGGGTATTATGTGACATAAATGGCTTGTGAGACTATTGACCTATTCCTGGCCTTTACTAAGAAGTACTTAATTAAATATAGCTGTGATTATAATTATATTCAGGGCCAAACATAGCTCTAGATGGGAAAGAAGTTTAAAATATGTGCTCTACTTCACCAGGCTATAGTAGTCAAGGGAGATCTTGAAGGGGAGATCTAGGAATGAGTTGGCACTGCCACTCACTGGGGAACAGAGTTTCCCATTTCTTAAAGCTCATGTCTCATCTTGAGTCTCTGAAGAAGACCAAGAAATAGGTACCTAGAAACCCAGGCCAATCTTACTGTGGAAGTTGCTTACCCTGGAAGTTGCTCTGTTAACTGTCCAAAAGGTGGGCTCACCCCCTACTGGTGGACTTCATTCCCCCCATTCCTTCGTCTGCCTGGACCAAGTCCCCTGCTCCCCATGCCTGCCTCAGGTGATGCACCCTGGACATGCTCCTGTAGATGTGTTCAGGTTCGATCTCCAGAAATTCAGTGCTATTCACCCTCTGGCTTCACGAGCTCACTTACAAAGGAAACTGCCGTTTTTCCTGTGTCCCTTCTTGTGGGACTGGACCAGAACTGGACCAGGATGGCAGCCTCCCAGCAGCTCACTGTTATGGTTTGAATCCTTGTACCCCCTCCAAAATTCACAAGGACATTGAATCCTTAGTACAACAGTACTAAGAGGTGGAGGCGTCAGAGGCTGAATAGGCCACACCCTTCTGTGACCCTTCTGCTGCATGAAGACACAACACCCCCACCTCAGGATACGCAGCAATGAACCACCACCTTGGAAGCACAGACCAGGTGGGTCCTCATCAGACACCAAACAGCAGCATTTTGATCTTGGACTCCAGCCTCAGGTATTTTACTGTAGTAGAAGCAATGGACCAGGACACTTACCTGTAAAATGAGAGTGCTGGGCTGGAGGCCCCTGAAAGTTCCCTCCATCTTCAAAATGCTGTGGTTCTGACCCTCACTACTGGCATGCACAGAATTTTGATAGTTCTTTGATAAAATGCAATCTGTGAGAGCAGCCAGAAAACAGGTGGCTCTACAGGGATGAGTCATGCTAGGGGAACTGAAATCCCAATTGATTCATTAATTCTGCTCCACACGTTGCCCATTTATCTCACCTCTATTAACCTTTGCTGCTGTTGATTGTGAGAAAAGTCAGCGCAGGGCTGAAGCAGGCTGGTTCCTGCTGAGGCATCTGCTGGCTGTCCTGACCCAGGTTCACTGCTGGGGGCAGAAGTCAGGGCTGCAGTTTGCAAGCAGGAGACCTTCTGGAGCCCCTTCCAAGGAGTGAACATGAGATGCCACCACCGAATCCTCCCCAGCAGATCCTGTCCTGCCACCGTGACCCCAGGCTTCAGGGCCCCTGGGGAATGTCCCCCAGCACGAGAAGCTCCAGTTGTGCTGTGGGCATTGCAGCCCATAGTCAAAAGTGAATATTCATGTCTCCATGAGTAAAATTAACCTCAGTCAAAAATTCAGTTCCTCAATTAGATTAGCCACTTTTCCGATGTTCCACAATCACATGTGGCTGTGGCTGTGGCTGTCACACTGGACAGAGCAACAGAGACTGGCCCCATCACCACACTACAATGTGCACAGCATCACTCAGAGCACAGAAAAGGAGATGAAAGGCTCCCCTGCCACTGCAAAGTGCCGAATGTGGAGGTCACAAGACACCCGTAGTTGCACATCAGTCACTCTGATATCCTGACACAGCTACAAGTCCCTGTGCCCAAGCCTGAAGAGGGAGGAGCTGTTCTTACTGTCAGTTTCGAAGGCCTAGAATGGTTCCTGAAACCCCAGGTTCTGCCTCTCTCATGGAGCTTCTGGAACACAGGAGGGGAGACTTGAGAAATAGGAATTCACATGCATTGAGGCTTGTCTGTGCAGTTCTGCTAGATGCTTCACTTGTGTTTACTTAATCCTTACCACCTCACTGTGAAATCAGGTCATCACCACCCTCCCTAATGGCTCCTTGAGATCAGGGACTGCTGAGTTAATATTTGCCAAGTTCTCAGAGCAGTGCTTGGAACACAGCAAGCACTATACAAGTGTTCGTTAGAGGAAAAGGAACCCCCCTCAGATTTGCTACTTCAAATAAGTTAGTGGCAGAAGAGATGGAATGGATTCTAGCCTCAGGGCACTCTGCAGGGCTCTTTCTGTGACATCCACTGGAGGTGACTTGGTGAATCCTGGTTGTGGTCTGCCCCACTCCCACTTCCCAATAACACTTTGGAGAATCTACTATTCCTCCCAGTGGATAGCCTCAGGGACCTACAAACTATGATGCCCTCCCTGCCCTGACCAAGAAACAGGTGTTAAGCCAATGGGACTTTCTCTACCATGGCCTCAAATCAACCCCAAGTTCAAAGTCACAATGTTGGAAACTGCCTCACCTCAGCATCAATGCCTGGCATAGAACCGATCGGGGTCTACAGCCTGGATGCCCAGAGCTGCCTTAACCTCTTTGTAGCGAGCCTTTCCAACTTCTGGCCCATTTTTATGAGCTACAGGTGGTCCTAACATCTGATTCCCTTTTTGATAAAATCAGCCAGATTTGTTTTCTGTGTCTTGCAACCACAGAAATTTGGTAAATTAGAAGAACACAAAGGCAAAGCCTTGAAAAAGAATAGCAGGGAGAAAGAGAAAAAAAGAAAAAGCTCAAGGGGAAAAGAAACTTGGGCCCCAAGAACCATTATTCTATCACTAGATGATCTGTATGACTTCCTGGAAAGGTGATCCAAGCGACTTCCTAGAGGGGCTGACAAGTGAAAACCTAATGCTTCCCCTCCCTAGCTTCACACCCTTTCCCCCGTGATTTCACAAGCCCTCCCTCTAGAAGTGAAGGCTGTTTCCCTGCTCCTTGAGTTTGGATTTGGCCGTGTGACTTGCTTCTCTAGAGACACTGGTGAACGTGCTGCCGGCACAGGCTTGAAATACACTGGCATGGGTGGATGTCACCTCTTGCGCTCCCACAGCTGCACTGGTTATAACATGCCCATCACCTGAGGGGCAGAGCTGGACTGACTGCATCCCAGAGCCACACTAACTTAGCTCAGAGGACTCAGCTAACTCATACTTGAAAGAATGAGAGTAGGAAATTATTGCACTAAAACACTAAGTTTTGAGGAAGTTTGTTACACAGTATTGTTATTGCAGTGGCTAACTGATACAAATAAACTATAAATCCAGGTGCTAAGTGCTCCGATAACCTGGTAAGTTACTCTTTACTGAGCCTATGTCAAATACTCAATATTCGATTTGCATCTGCTATATCAGTTAACTGCCATGAACACCTAGGAGCTGGTTCTGTTATTTTCCTTTTACCGACAAAGATACTAAGGCTCAGACTGGGTGATTGACTAACATTACAAAATTAGCAGGTGACGGTGCTGCATCTCAAAGCCTACTATGTCTGTCTTATGCACTGTACTTTTAATCTCTGCACCCCACCCCAAATTCCACTGCTCCCCTTTGTCTGAACTGGTAGATAACCCTACTCAGGACATCATCAGCATAATACATAGAATTTTAGGCCAGGAGACTATATTCCAGGAACCAGTAGAAGGCAACAGAGATGTTTTGAGATCATTTCTCTCCTGCCCAAACCCGCCCATAGCCCATATCAGAATAAACATTGAGTTATCACCTGGCATCCTTGCATGCAGCGCCTGACATCATGACCTATTGCTTCCCTCTCTCTTATTTCTTTGCTAGCTGCTGATTTGCTCACCATGCCACTAACACTCCAGATACACCTTGCCACAGGGCCTCGGCACCTGTGCACCCTCTGCTGCATGTCCCTGGAATGCTCCTGCCCTAGACAACTGGTCTCCCCTTTCCTGCTAGCTTCAAACCTTTGTGCAAAACTCACTTTCTTCCAAGCCCTTCTCAGCCACGTGATTTGAAATTCAGCCCCAATCCAACACTTTATTTGTGTTCCTACTTTACTTTTTCTGCTTAGCATGCACCCATTCTAATATGTTATATATTTAATTGCTTACCTTGCTTATTGACTGTCCAGGAAGGAAAAAAGGGATCATAAGCTCCATGAGGACAGGAAGTGTTTCTGGCTGTGTAGTCGCAGGGGCTACACTATGCCTGACACATAGTTGGTACTTTGCAATTACTTGTCAAATGAATTAATGAGTGCTACAGTTGAGCTTGCCTTGAAAATCAGACTGCAGATGGCAGGCCCTACAGAGTGCTACCTTCCTGCAGCCTGCCAACCCCGGGGGGATCAAGCCTTCCCTTCCCTATTGAGAGCTTTGTGTTTCCCCCTTGAAATCCACCAAACCTGGAGTTGATCACCACACCACAATCACCTCTTTCCCTTTCCCTGGGACTAGACAGTCCATTCTGCTATCAGAGACCAGGTTTGGAGTCAGTCTCCCTGGGTCAGGTGACTGGCTTGCATTAGATACAGATGTGGGGGACTGGCATTCACCAGGGAGCAGGCTTGTGTGGGTCATGAGAAAGCAGATTTGAGTTAATGGAAAAGCAAGCAATGTAGGGTGAGGGAGCAAGCACCGATGCAAAGGGAGGAGCTGAAGCAAGGAAGACCCACCCTCTGAGGCCCCAGCTTGGCTGAGCCTGAAACTTGGCAGTCAGAAGGATCAGGCAGGTCAGAAAACAGGCCCTGAGGGAACATCAATCAATTCACCCACTACAGAAATCACTTAGGTGGTTCCTCAAAAAACTAAAGCCAGAGCTACAGTCTGACCCAGCTGTACCCCTCCTCAGTATACACCTGAAGGCATTAAAGTCCGCATATTATAGGGACACCTGCATACTTGTGTTTACTGCAGCACAATTTACAGCAGCCAAAATATGGAACCACCTAGGCAGGTGCCTATCAGTAGATGAACAGACAAAGAAGATATGGCATATGGAGAGTGATACAGCCCTAGAGAGGAATTAAATTATGTCATCTACAGTAAAATGGATGGGATGGGAGATCATGTTAAATGAAACAAGCTAGATTCAGAAAGACAAGTATTGTATTGTGTGTTGTCCCTAATGTATTGAATCTAAAAAAGATGACATAAAAGTGGAAGAGAGTCTGTTATTAAACAAGAAGAAGGGAATAAGGGGAGAGGGGGAGGATGTAAAGGAGAATAATGAGGGAAGGAATCTAATTTATCTATATGATCTATCCATGTTATATGAATACATGAAAATATCATATTGAAACCTAATATTTTGTAAAATTAACATGCACTGATAAAATCCACCAAACATAAAAAGTGTGAATATAAACTGAAGAAAGAAAGAAAGAAAGAAAGAAAGAAAGAAAGAAAGAAAGGAAGGAAGGAAGGAAGGAAGGAAGGGAGGGAAGGGAGGGAGAGAAAGAGGGGAGGAAGGAAGAGAGGAAGGCAAGGAGGAAATATGCACCAAGGGACAATATTTAGATCCATGGGACTCAAAGTACAGGATGCGGCCAGGAGAGAAAGAGATGCTACCCAAATGTTGAAGGTCACCAGGATGGCTAGAAGGAGGAGGGAGAGGCTGTTTAACGGGGTGGTAAGGGGCTGATATTATGGGGTGGCTGTCAGCAGGCAGGACCTCTGCAAGGAAAAGGGGAAGCAGCCTGCCCAAGGTTCACCCCTGGACAATGGGCAGCTGGCTCGAGACCAGGCCCCCAAGACATGCAGCTTCCCTGACTCAGCTCCTGGGTCTCAAGGGAGCTGACCCCTACAGAAATAGGAATGTCCCTGAGTTAGCCTGGAAGCAACCAAGTGACTCAGAAGGACAAGAAGCAGGACAAGGATTGGGAGGCTCAATCTTTTTCTATCCTGATTCAGAAAGAACTTTAACACCTCTCTTTTGTGGAGTCCTAACTGTGCAAACTGACTCTGCTGATTTCCTCTTCCCCCAACATCCCAGCACACTGACTCCTGACTGAAGTCAAAGAGCAGAGTCCCTACTCCAGGTGGGCTGGCCTAGCCCATTGGAACAGTCAAGGAGGAAACAGGAAGGGCAGCTGGGAAGGGCTGTGAAGACATCCCCTGCTCCCGTATGAACTGGACTTTGGAACAAATCATTTGTGAGAGTTAGATTGTAGGTGCTCCCAGGGTTCCCATAAAACTGTAAGGGAAGCCCTGTGGGCCTGACTGCAGGGTAACCACCTGATTCTCCTTTTCACCCCACACACTGGTTGAGGCGGATCTGGGCCTCCTGTTGCGGGGAGGCAGACACGGACTCTGGAAAGAGGATAAAACCTCGAAAAAAACACCAGTTACTTTTTACTCCTTATTTTCATATCCACAGTTGTTGTGGGAGGTAATGTTTTAGGTATATATGCATAGGTATATACTGCATACATAAAGATATATACATATACAACTTACATATAATACTTTGTGTGTGTGCTTTTCTAGAGATTAAACCCAAGGGTGCTCCATCTCTGAGACACCTCTCTAGCCCTTATGTTTTTACTAATACTGAAAATCTCACTAAATTTACTGATACTGAAAGTCTCACTAAACTGCCTAGAGTGTTCTTGAATCCACCATTCTCCTGACTCAGCCTCTGGAGCAGCTGGGATTACAGCTATGCACTGCCGTACCCGGCCACATAATGGGCATGTGAGCATACGTATGTGTCTATAAATGTACATGCATTGAGACAACTCTAAAGAGTTGCTCAAGGTGCTCTGTGTTCATGCTGCATATGTGCTGGCGTTGCAGCTGTAGTTTCTTGTGTGTTCCTTGAAGCTGAGGCCCAGGCTTAGTGATGTCCATACACAGAACTGAGCATTAGCAATGGCTTACATAACCAGAGCTGGAATTTCCCTATTACCCGCTCTCCTGTGGAAGCGATCACTAGGCGCTAAAAATATGGAACCCTACAAAGGGAAAGGCCAGTGCCAGGCCAAGCTGATGTGCGCCAGAGTGACCTCTCTGAGGACACAATAGGCTAGCGCTGCTATGTCACAATGATAAGGGACAAACCCGTGCAGGGTCCAGGCACAGCTCCCCTGGGATGTGGACACTGCAGGTTTGGAAATGGAGCTTTCTGGTACGTACTCGTTCAGCAGAGATTTGAGCTTGAATGATAATTTAAACACCTTATAATTAGTATTTGCCAGTTTGCATTTTATCCTTGTTAAGCTGTGGTTACCCTTGCCAGAGGAGGGGAGCAGTGCACCCCCGTTTCCTCTGAACCAGTGTAACCTAGCACTCAAAGGCACAGGCTGTGGAGGAATACCAATGATTGCTCAGTGCTCTCTCATCTAAATAATCTTTGTGCATTTGGATTTCACATTTCCTTTCAAATTGGAGATGCAAGTTAGTCTCCCTGCTAACAAAACACTTTCTTCATCCTACACTGAATCCCTCAGCAAATCCTCAAATATCTTTGCAAATCTCAAAGATATTAAGGCATTTAACTTTTTTTTTCATTTAGACCTTTGAAGTAAGCTGTGACTGGAATAATTTCAGAGTTAAAACCTGTCGACTGCATAGAAAATTAAGGAAACTGCCTGTCACCCTGGTAGCCAGGCTGATAACTAATTACTTATAGATTTTAAGTCAAATTTGAGAAAGATAAATATTTAAATAAAACATATAATCATTTAGAAATACCGCTAAGTGTTTTGTAATTATTGTGTTGGAAGGAATCATTGCCAGGGTGGTGCATTCTGTCATCTGTGATGAGCTGGGCATTGGCAAGAAAAGAGGGTTGTTCTGTGTATTTCTGTGTGTGTGTGTGTGTGTGTGTGTGTGTGCTTGAATAAAGATATGAAGGGGTGATGTGATGTCTGGACATACTAACCTCTGATTGGAAGGGCCAAATTGATCAAAGGTACTTTGGCTACATCAGTCCCCTACGTACCCCTGATTTTGACAAGGGTCCCTCAAAATGCATCCCCAAAACAGAAGAGGGCTTTGCTGAGCTGGTGCATAGGGCACACTGTGGAAAAGGAAAGTCTGGGGTGCCCGCCGGGCAGCTCGCAAATGTTCTGTCGTTCTTTCTCCCTCTTCCTGCTTTTCTATAGTTTCTGGATTTTTTTTCCAGATATCCTCACACTGCTCCCTCTTTCTGCCCTTCTTACTTTTAATGTTTTAAAATCCTTCACCTTGATTCATCTGCCTCTCTCCAAACCATTTGAAATTAAGTTGCAGACACCACGACACTTCCTCCTTCAGTGCTCATCTGGAGACACACGGAGAATAAGAATGTTTCTTCTACAGAACCACCACGTGGCCCTTACCTCTAAGAAAATTAACATGAACTCAACAGAATCATTTCCATTTTTCCAATTGTCCTCAAAATATCTTCTGTAGCTTTTTGATTCCCCTTTGTCAATCCAGGATCCAAGCCAAGTTGACCAAGGACTTCTGATGGTTGTGTCCCTTTGAAATCTTTTAAACTAATTTTCTCACTTTTTTGTCTTTCATGACATCGATAGTTGCAAAGCTTTGAGGCCAGTTGTTCCTTAAAATCTGCTACATTCTGTATTTGTGATTATTTCCTCCTAGATCCTAGTGAAGCATTTTTGCCAAGGATGTTATAAATGCGTCTGTGGTACTCCTCACTGCTCCCAGCGGAGAGCCATGGTTTTAGGGTGCATGGTGGGTGACACCTCACTGCGTGGTTAGGGTAGGGCTGCCAGATCTCTTCACTGTAACCATTCCCTTTCCTGCTTGAAAAGTACAAGTGGAGCCTATTTCCATGATTACACAGTCTGAAATTTCAGCTACTTGTAGTCAATCGTGGCCTAAAACTACTAAGTAAAATTTCCAGAAATAAACAACTCGTAAATTTTAAATTGAATGCTATTCCAAGCAGCATGATGAAATTCCGCATCCTCCTGCTCAGAACATGGACCATCCCATTACCCAGAATATTCATGCTATATACATGTCCTACCCATCAGTCCCTAGTAACCATCTCAGCTGGGAGATCAAGCGTCCTGGTGTCAGAGAGCTCCTGTTCCCAAGTCCTAGTTTATTTAGTAACAGCCCCCAAAGCAAAAATACTGATGCTAGTAATTAGGATATGTTAAAGAAAAGTCATGAAGGATTTCCCATAAGTGAAAAGGTAAAAGTACAGCAAGATGTTTTGCACATTTGTATAACTTTTACCATCATACGTTGTTCTCAGTGTTCTGTTTATCACTAATGTTAATCTCTTACTTATTTATAAATTAAGCTTTATTGTAGGTAGGCACAGGAAAAAGAAAGTGCTATGTATGTAGGATTCTGAACTATCTGAGGTTCAGGCATCCACTGGAGTCTTGGAACATATCCCCTGTGGATAATGCGGGGCAACAAGAATCAATAAACTGTGGGACAGACTGTGATCATTTTAGCCCATGTGAATGTCCTGCTCTCTGATGATCTTTTACATAATTTCCTGATTACACTCACAGAAATCAGGAATTACCTTGCTGAGTATTATATGATTTGTTATTCCTATTGTTTCTTCCTGTCTTATTAGCTGGCATTCTCCCATAAAGATTTTTCATCCTGTTACTGTTTCATCTTCTCCCTTCCCCTTCTCTCACATTCCATTATCTCCTCTCTCCCTTCTGTCTCTTGAGTTGTCCTTACTATTAATTCATTAATTTTTTCGACATATTAACATCCATTACTAACATTACCCTTTTTGATGCTCAAATTGTTACAGCTTTGCACCCTGAAATCTCCTCCAGCTGGGTCCCATGTCCTTTATACACGACCCAATTCATCTTTAAGCTCTCTCTTGTTTTTCTGACAAAATAGTTTGTTCCAGGCATCCCCAGTGCTCTCTGGCCGCTTCTCCACGTAACCTGCAGAGAAGAATGATAGTGAGAAACCAAGTTGTAGCCACAAAGTGCACTCCTGTCTCCTAGGCAGTCATTCTTTACTGCTTTTGGGTTCTGTCTCTGTCTCTGTCTCTGTCTCTGTCTCTCTCTCTTAATGGTACAAAGTTTTCCTTTACAACACCATATTCATCAAAAAGATAAAATTGCATGTTGATGCTTTAGTCCTTACATCTCCGCATTTGGAGAGGGGCTGATCTTTATCCCTGCCCTGTGACAATGAATGCAGATATTTTTTCAAAACGTCCCCACGATGACAGTACCTGAATCAGGCTCTAGGAATCTAATAGAGTTCAGTTAAAATACAGGTTCATAGTAAAAATACATTTGCATTTCACATAACAAGTATTTGTGCAACATAAATATGTGCCAAATAAATATGTTCCAGGAGACATACCGAAAATATTCACTGAGCATCTTGCATTTTTTTTTTGCTAAATCTAGATATCCTAAGAACTGAAAGCCAATAAATCACCATTCCTGCCCCCAGAGCTCACAGTCAAAGCAGACAGATAAACTAAGCATAAATAGGAGTCAGTAAGAGTTATGTCCAGAGTGTGACAGTAGCACATGGAGTGAGCCAGTGAACAATCTCCCAGCAATCTCCACCCTCAACCCTCCAATTAACAACAGATCAGCCAATAAAGAAATAGTCTATGTAAGTAGCCAATATAGAACATGTAGGAATCCAGGAGGCCCTCTTGTTAAGAGATCAGCAAGAGGAGGTCAAGGTGGAGGAGTCACAAGTCATTTTGAAGAATTTAGGATTTTCCCTGCAGGCCACAAATGCCAAATATTCTTGTTATCTAACCCATCAGAAAATATTACAATGACCTCCCCCAGTAAATGTATTCATGGAGTTCGTGTAGAGCTCTGTTAATGTTCTAGGCACCTTAGTAGCATGAACTAGTAATAATCTAGAGAACAATGAAATAGAAACTAGCTATAATTTCCAAGCCTGACATACTGGTGTACCCCTGTAATCCTAGAACTCAGAAGGCTGAGGCAGGAGGGTTCTCTTGAGTTCAAGGCCAGCCTGAGCTACATAGCTAGACCCTGTGTCAAAAATAACAAAAACAAATGAACAAACCAAATGTGTGTGTGTGTGTGTGTGTGTGTGTGTGTATAGACACATGATCTAGCATTTTCACCTCCTTGGGGCCAATGCATCCTACCCTAATGAACTCTGTTGTGACCCCTGGGGAAATCTTGTTGCCTAGAGGGACCAGAGAATTATGGAGAATTAGAACAAAAGCAATACTTTCTATATAACCCACTGTGTATATCATGTTCCTGGACCAACTATGATTTATTTCTCCAGTGGGGTCCTAAGGCAGGAGCATTGGAGGGCTTAGCCTGGGCCCCTAGTCAGCCTTGCCAGGCTTCTTCAGGTGCTGTGTGCCTGTGGTCCTAGAAAAAACTCATTGCCTCTTTCCCAGGGTATCAGCTCCCAGGCTCTCAGTGAGAATCTGCAGGCTCCACCCTGCTGGTCTCTCTGTCTCCACTGTGCTGCCCCAAGGCCCTTGTGCACTTGGCAGCCAGTGAGTCTTCCAAGGTCCATCCAAAAACTGTCAAGTGGTCCTGTTATATTCAGAATAGAAAATGAAATTCCTTTCCATGAGTTCCTGCTTGTTCCTCTGACTACACCTCATACTCTTTCCCTTAATCAAAGTGGTTTTGTCATTCCACAAACACCTCGGCTTCTTTTTCTTCTCAGGCCCTTTGCATTTGCCAGCCCACTGTGGGAGCATGTTCCCCTGATCTGCTCACTCCAGGCTGCTCACTTCAGGCTCCCTTGAGGGTCTTTCCTCATCTGCTTCTCTGCATTGCCCCAACTCTCCTCCCAGCATTCTTGGCTGCTGTGCTCTTTCCCCTTGCCTTTCACAACATGGGAGCTGTCACATATGGTTTGCCTGCTTGTTGGGTTTCTCGTTCTTGGGATCTCCTGTTGGGCTGTAAGCTCCTGGACATCATGACTCATGATATTTGCTTCAGTAAACCTAGGCTCTAGCCCACTGTGAGTGCTCTATGAATATGCATTTAAAAGAAGGAAGGAAGGAGGAAGAAAGGAAAGAGGGAAAGGGAAAGAAGGAGGGAAGAGGAAAGGAGGAAGAGAGGATGAGGAAAGAAAGGAAGAAAAGAAGAAAGGAAAATAGAAAGAGAGGTCGATAAAGAAAAGAAGAAAAAAGGAAAGAAGACAGGAAAGAAGGAACACAGGAAGGAAGGAAGAGAGTCAGGGAGGGAGGAAGGAAGAGAAGGAGGAAGGAAGGGAGAAGGGAAGGAAGGAGAGAAGGAAAGAAAGCCATTGTTCCAGGCCAGAGGTGAGGGGGGCTGCCCTGCCCCCAGGAGATAATCACTAAGTGTCTCTGGTGTGTGGCCATCCAGGAAGTCAGGTGCCCAGCCTGGAGATGTAACAAGCTCAGAGTCTGAGGACAGACCTGCCACAGCCAGCCATCTTCCCCAAGGGGTGGCTCCCCCTCCTCCGTGCTCCCCCTGCTTGCCTACAGCTCCCTCCTCTGTGACCTCTAAACCCTGGGAAATCCCCCAGTGTTCTCTACACACACACACACACACACACACACACACACACACACACACACCCGGCACAAGGCTGTGCTGCTTCACCTCCTGGGGGAAAACAGTGGGACTGGCGGGAGGGGTATTGACTACGGAGAGGTGACCAATTTTTGGCCACTCCAGGATGATTTTCACCTTTGGGAAATTTTGTCCCTTTCTTCTGGGTTCAGCATGGTAGGAGTTTGTAACGCTAGCGTGCTTAGACATGCTTCTTAACCTCTCCGAGCCTTTGTTTCCCCACCTGGAAAACAGAGCTGCAAATGCCTGCCTCAGAGATGCACATGAGGAGAGAAGGACCCATGTGAGGAAGCCAGCATAGGGTTGGACACGTAAGGCATAGGAGAAGCTCAGTCCCTGTGCACTGTTTTATTAGTATCAGTTTTTATGGAGGTTATTATGTACATACGGTAAAGTACATAAACTTGAAGTGCACAGTTTGATGGATTCTGCCTGCATACTCATCACCCACATCAAGCTGCAGGTCCCCTCACATCCTGAGAAGTAACCCCTATCCTGACCTCTACAACCTTCAACACCTTTGCTGCTATTTGAACCATGTGCAGATGGAATCATGTACACAGGTTCTTCTGTGTCTGGCTCCTTTGGCTCAGCACTGGGGCTATGAGCTCTCTTTGGCTATGGAAGAGGTTATTGCTAACACTGTGACTTTTTCTTCCCTGTTCTTCTGCATCCTGGCCCTAAACTGGACTCTCCACACAAAACCTGGCCATCCTGAGTGTGAACTCCAGATTTTTCACCTTGGCTTAGGTTTTGAATTTACCTTATTCCCATTCCTTTGGCAAGCTCAAAACCATTTGTATTTTCTTATAATTAATTAAAGCATATCTTCTATGCCAAAAAGTAGTATCTGCCATGGTTGGAGCCACAAGAGTCATAGATGAGACAATTAGCAAGTAACTCCAGAAGGACATAATTAAGCCCCGAATACTGGTCCCAGGGGTTCTGAGGTGGGAGGGGAGGAAGTTCAGCAGAGCAGCAAGGAGCAGCCTCCAAGAGCAGGTGATTCTGACAGCTGATGCGACTTGGATGGGCAGGGAGGGCACCGAGGGGCTGGGTAAGCATGGGTAAGAGGAAGACAAGAATTAATGAGAAATAGAAAATAATTTAGCAGGACAGCGATCCCCAAGAGATGAAATTCTTCTCCAAATGTCTCATTTGTCCAGAGAAGATGAGGAAGGTCTATGGCAGAAAGCCGGCCTCAAGAATTTCATTTCCCTGATGCTATTCAAATTCCTATCGCGATCGATAAAAGTACAATTAGCGCACCAGATCGCATCAGATGTTTTTAACCTTTAGGTGGTGGCTGCATACATATTAAGGCTGTACTTCCTCATTGCCACCTCTCACACGGGCAGGATAAGTCATCGCCGTGTTTGACATTTGATGTTATATAATTTTAACATATCTTTAAAAATTCAGATAAAGATTATTTCAATTTTTTAAAGCTGGGAGCCAGGTGTAATTGCCTTGCTCTGGACTTTAGATCTAAATCATTCTGCCAACTCATCCTGCAGTTATTAAGGACTTTATCATTGGAATGTGTACTGCATACACTGCAGGTTAGAATGCCCCAGAGGGCTGGAAGTAAACTTTTGATTTCTCCTAAGACGAAGGATGGCTTTTAAAATAGAAACCGTGAAGGTTTCATTTAGTAAATTCTTAAATCAACTAATAAATCCGCCTATTTGGGAAACTGCTGTATGTCCCGAACACCATGTCTTCTTCATTAAAGTCTGCCATGCAAATGAAAGGAGATACGAAGTAGGTTTTGAGCTTGTTGTATCTTGGTGCCTGATGTGAGGCAAACAGTGGTGCTCAATAAATGCCTGCTGAGTAGACAGACTAGAAGTACAGAATGGACCCATGTGAGGAGTGGACCCATGTGTGGCACCTGGTCTTGGTGTCCCAAGTCTTCTTACCTCACCTCCACTCTGATGTTGCCTGCAGTGGAGCCTGTTTCAGAGAATCCCAGATTTGTGCTGATGGCATGCCTCTTACAGCATAAGCTGCTCTTTCTGCTTCTGCCTGCCTCAAGGCCTGCTCTCAAGCAGCTTCCATCCAGCTATAAGCAAATCTCACCCAGGAATGCCAAGAGTTAGTGTTTCCATGGCAAGGCTCAAGGCACTGAGCAGAAAGCAGGAGAACATGCTCCCCAGCCTCAATCGCAGATGCATAGCTCTGGGAGGCACTTTGTAACTTTCTGAGGAACCAGCAGTACAAGATGCTATGCCTCAATTACTTCCTGCATGTTGAGTTTGGCTCTGCCCCCATTCCACTCTCCCAAATCCCACACTCTCATTTCCTCTGGGATCACCCCTCTGGTCAACTTCTTGAATGCACCCAGTCTTGTCTTAGGCTCTGGTTTCTAGGGCAGCCCAATTTAGACACTTAAAGAAACTAGTTCCCATCAACCACAGATGAAGGTGGTCCTTGTTGTTTTAGCATCACAGGTCCAGGCTCAGTAATTCTGTCTGTTGATCATGGCCTCTGAGCATTGTAGCGTTTAGGGCTGGCCAACACACCGTGAGCACCATCACCCCCCACCCCTGCACACACAGATGCCCTTCTGGGGTTTGCTGAGCCCAGAAGCAGCCTCCCACACTTTCTCATCCCCACACCCTGGACAGCTACTGCCATCCAGCAAGAGGTGCTCTCTCAGGTCAAGTTCACCCTCCATGCAGGGCAGTGGTCTCAGTGATTGGGAGCTCGCTTCTCCAAGACATCCTAGGCTGCTGATGAGCAACTACTATTGTGAGAACCCTCTTGGGTCACCAATAGATCTCGTCATTTCTATGTGAACATTTTCAGATGTTCAAAGGTCACCATTAGAGGCCCCACCCATCCCCAGGCAACATATGTTATCCAAGATAAAGCTTTGGTTGTTGGAAACTGCCTTCAGATCCATAGGATACATTCATCCTGGATCTCCAAGTTCCCTTTGTCTGGCATAATTTCATTTCTCAAATCCCACTGTCAAATGCAGCACTAGACCTAGAGACAACTCTTCTAATGGTTGCACAGGGTGCAAGAGCTTGTACCCAGTAGGATAACCCAGACATGCTCCAACCATTGATACTTCCTCACATCTTTCAAGAACTTAGCTCACAGACAACAGTCCACTCTGCTTTGCTTCCACCAGCTTTTTTTCAGAAAAGTAAGTTTCCTCCAGTCTGGACTTGGCCGATTGACTTATAACCTGAATATATTCTGTTACATTTACTTCTTGCTATGTTTTTACCTGGTTTTAACTTCTCATCCAATTGGCTGAGTTATTTTTGATCTCATCATACAGAATATCACCTAGCCCCATAAATTTTAAGTCAATTTCAGCTTGGATAAGACTGCCTTATATCAAATCACTGATTCAAAAATTATGTTACATTAAACAAGGCCAAGTGCAGGACCTCATGTTCTCCTCCTAGAATTCCCTCCAGACTGTCTTTTGTTAACCAGATCTCTTTAAGAATAGCTTTTCCACCAATTCTCAGTCCCGGCGGGTTTGGCCTTCAAAATGAAATTAGAGACTTTATAGAACCATGGATTAAATACAGTTTTACCTGTCCAGGGACTCCCAAACTTTGAGACCATTTGTCTGGACCTCAGAGAATTCATGCACTTCCCTTCCAAAATAGTACACAGCTATGTGTTTACATGTATGTGTATATTCACTCATTGATTTTTCTTTTCAGGATAGAGTGCATTTTATCTTCAGAAGGGCTTGCAAAATGCCAAGAAGCCCTAGTCCATGGCATTCCCTCGGGACGTTGGTTGTAGTCTTCACTATAAGACCAGATCAGGGCTGGGGATATAGCTCAGTGGAATAAGCGCTTGCCTAGCAAGCGCAGGGTCCTGAGCTCGATCCCCAGTACCGCAAAAAAAAAAAAAAAAAAAAGACCAGATCAGTTTGTTGTGTCAGGTTGTATTATTCAAGAACCATTCTGGTCTCTGGTGACCAATGTTTCTTTCCCTAGCTGTTCACAAACCACTGGAGGATGTCAGCAGTTCTAAACTACATGAGGTCTTGGAAAGTTTCCAGGGAGACAGACGTAGAAGAAGCATCTTTGACCAAGGAAGAATAAAGATGTTCAACTGTCTTCCTGAATAATACGCTGAAAGCTTTGCTTTATTTTGGTTGTGAGAATCCTCTGTGATGTGTGGCTTAGGATGTGGCAGGAACCCTTTCAAGCCTCCTGGTCCAGAGGCGTAAAAGGAAGCACTTTACAGGAGTCAGAGTGAGATGGGGCATGATGCCTACGGATAACCAACACTCCTGTCTTCATCCCCACATATGACAAGCAGGCTGCTCTGCGAGCTGCAGTTTCTTCACCACAGCTTAGGAACCTCATTAGTCTCAGCAAGGAAGGTAATTTAATCAGATGAAAGGAGTGCTGTCATGGAGCTTGGGGACGATGGTAACAGAAACCAAGTGTCTCCATGACAGCGTGCTGAGTGTGTACTACGGTTTCAGTGTGTCCCTTCAAGGCTCACGTGCCAAAGGCTGAGTCCCCAGACTTGAGCTGCTGGGACGTGGTACAACCTTAAAGAGGTGGTGCTTAGTCAGGTGTCTTCAAGTTCTTGGGGCCAGGCCTGAAACAGAGTGTGGGACTCTGGCTCCCTCTTCTCTTCGTTTCCTGGCTTATGGTGTAAGTCATTTCACTCCACGACACTCTCACCCTCGTGCTTGCACAGGTCCCAAGTGATTGGGGCCAGTTGATTAGGGAGTGGAACTTCCAAAACTGTGAGCCCAAAGAAATATTTTCTCTTTATAATTATCTCAGGCATTTTATGATAGTGATGGAAAACTGATTCTCATAGCACATTTGTTCTAAGGGCTGCTTCCCTCTGTGAGGCTGCACCATTCTTTCTGTTTCTGAGGAGGCCACCCCCCCCTTTCCCTTTCCCTTTCCCTCTCTCTGTCCCTCCCCCTCTCCCTGTCCCTGTCCCTGTCCCTCTCCCTCTCCCTCTTTCCTCTCTCCTACCCCTGGCAAGCACAGCCACCCAGAACCACATCATGGAGCAGGGAGGCTAATTCATATCCTGGTGCTCCAGGGTTCTAAATTTAAATTCCCAGGAGAGATATTTTTATTGGCCCAGTCTGGGTCAGGAGTGCACACTTGCTGTCATTTGATGTGATATGGAGGTCAGAGTCATATATTATAATGCGGCTGTAGAGACTCATTCCTATGAGCAAGGCACTCATCAGAGAAGAGATAGGTAGGCTACTAAGTCACCCAAAAAACTCTCTATTCTACATGTGACAAAAATACTTCCTTTTTCCGTACTAACTTAGCTCATGATGAAATAGGTTTCTTAAGGTCACAAAAAGATGCTTTAGAGAGTTGGTAGGTAAGGGGTGGAGCTCAAGAGAATTTAGAAAGCTCTAAATCTCACCAAGAAGATTAAAAGAATGAAGATAGCCAAGCACATAAAATAATAGAATGTGGATGAATTTGCTAATCATTTATTAAGATAGATTATAAAGCCATAAAAAGTATGATAGTTAATACTGATAGAGCAATAGATTAGTAAAGCCTTCCAACTAGGAGATGTATTTGAAAAGAATCCCAAATACAAAGGCGAAAATCATACTGTAATAAGTTACAATAAAGATATTAATATAAATCAATAGAAGAAATGAAATATGTCAATAAACAAAGTTGGGAGAATTTGGTAATAATTTGGGAAATGAGTCAGGTATTAATTTAAGATCATAAACCAACACATATTCCAAATGAATAAAAGATTAATTATAAGTGCAAAACCATACAACTAGGAGAAAACTTGGTAGTCAGGAGGACTTCTTAAAGATGAAAGAAACCAGATAGCAAAATCAATAGATTGGACTACATAAAATTCAGAGCCTCTGCATTTTAGAAAAAGAAACACCAAAACAAAATTAAAAGGCAAGTGGACAAGTGGAAAAAATACTTGCATAAAATTTTAATATCTGAATATATAAAATGTCCCTATAAATCAACAAAAAATGGCTAAACAGTCAATTCACACAGAAAAATTCAATCTGTATATGCTTAAAATTTTAATCTTAGTATTAAGTTAAAATAATTTAAACAATAATCTCCTACCACCACCCCCTATACACACACTGATCTGGTAAAGATGTTTGTGTTTATCTAATAATATTTCATGTTTAAGAAGAGATGATGAATTGGACAATCTTATGGGTAGATTATTTCTTGGATACTTTGGCAATTTATAACATATCCTTTAAATCTTTTAGATCCCTATCCAAAGGAAATAGTAATTGATGTACATGGCATTTACATTGAAGGATATTCTTTCCTATATTGACCACTAGAGTAAAACAACTTAAATGCTCAGTGATAAAATTTGTCTAAACAAATTGTCATGACATGTTGTGCAACCATTATTAATGTTTTAAAAGAATGTTTAACAAATAAATCTTATTTGCTCATAATACTTTTTAAGAGCCTTATTAAGGTACAAGTCACATATGATACAATTCATCCTTTTAAAGTACATTGGCTTTCCATATCCAGGATCCCACATCAGTAGATTCCACAAAGGGAAGAGGAAGGAAAATACTCAAACAAAATTTTGCAGCTGTATTGAACATGTCAGATTTTTTCTTGTCATTATTGCCAAAAATACTGTATAATAACTATATACAGTATATAGAATTTACATAATTTGAGATATGTCCTCTAAAAATAAATCATTTTGAATATTTTAAATTAAATATTCAAGAGGATGTGTGTAGATTATGTGCAAACACTATGCACTTTATTTATTTATTTATTTATTTATTTATTTTTTGCGGTACTGGGGATCGAACTCAGGACCCTGTGCTTGCTAGGCAAGCGCTTATTCCACTGAGCTATATCCCCAGCCCACTATGCACTTTAGATAAGGCATCTGAGCATCCAGTTTGGTATCAGCAGGGTTCTGGGAATGAATCCCTCATAGGTAGCAGAGATGATCATGCACAAGTCAATGAGTATTTTAATATGGTCACAGATTGGAGTAACAATCCATTTGAGAACATTTTTCATCAATTTAGGGCAAAACCCAGTACCTGTTATGAGTCACTCCCTGTGACTCACCCCCAAGCCCCCAAGGTAGCCACGTATCTTGTTTTCTGTCTCTGTAGTTTTCCAATTCTAAATATTTCATACCATGGATATGATATGGATATGATATGGGGCCTTTTGAAGTTGGCTTTTTCATTTGCTATGTTTTCAAGGTTTATCCATATTGTAACATGTGTCTTTGGTATTGATGAGTAATATTCCATTGTATGAAGGTACACATTTTAATTATGCATTCTTCGTGAATATTGGCACTTTCCAACCCTTTGTCTATTATGAATAATACTTCTATTAATGTGTTTGTGTGGATCTAAGTTTTCGTTTCTCTTGAATATATCCATGGGAGTGAGATTGTTGCATCACATGGGAACTCTACACCTAATTCCTTGGGGAGCTTCAAAGCTCTTTTCCAATGCAGCAACAACGTTTCCCATCCCTACCAGTAGTGTATGAGGGCTCCAATTTCTCCACATGCTCGTCAATACCTACTATTATCTTTTTCAACATAGCCATCCTATCAGCTATGATTTTGACTTGCATTTTTCTGGTAACTAATGAAGTTGAGCATTTTTCATGTTCTTATTGGCCATTTGTGTATATCCTTTGGAGAAATATCTATTCAAATCCTCTGCCCATTTTTTGTGGTACCGGGGGTCTAACCCAAGTCCTCACAAATGCTAGGCAAGTGCTGAGCTACCTCTAAGCTACAGCCTTAGCCCTCCTCATTTTAAAATTGGGTTATTTATCTTTTTATTTCTGAGTTATGCAAGTTTTTATGTACTCTGTACACATGTCCCTTACCCTATATATGATTTGCAAATAATTTCTCCCATCCTCTAAGTTGCCTTATCGTGTACAAAAATAAATAATATAGAAATATTTTGTGGATACATACTTACAATGTACCATGAAACTGTGAAGTAGTCCAAAAATGCAGAGAATAAACCATTCCTACCAAGAAAGTGCTAATAAAACATTTAGGTTAGGCATGTTGGTATTTTCCTATAGTCTAGGCTAGTTGGGAGGCTGAGGCTTCAGAAACGATCACTTGAGTCTGAGAGTTTTAGACCAGCCTGAACAATATAGTGAGATCCAGTCTCAAATACAAAACATCTAGAAGACAGTGTAAGATAAAATACCAGTATAAAAAGAACATATGAGTCCATAGTACTGAGGCTGGGTTCCTCATGCAGAGTGGGCTTCTTGGAGAGGCTGACCTCATAGAATGAACAGCAACAGTTAAAGAAGGAGAAAAGATGCAACGTAGGACAGAAATGTTTGAACCTGATGGCTATGGTGAGGATATGTATGGTCAGGAGACCAGCGACATTGATCCACAGAGGTTGGTGATGCCAAGCGGAGGGCTTTGCGCACAGATTTTCTCCACCACAGTACACAGCAGGGTGAGGAGCGCAGAGCCCATGAGAGCAGCTGTGCCCGTGGGCAGGTACATGGAGCACCATGGTCAGAATCAATGTGGGGAAGGAAGCGCTGAGACAGAGGGGAGCACAGCATGAGCCTAGTGGCTGCAGCTGGCGTAGAGTTCAAGAAACCATGTGACCTTGGGCCAGTCTAGACTTGCTGGGCCTCAGTAGTCTCCTCTGTAAAAACAAACATATAGTGTTAAGGGCTTTAGCTGCAAACAATAAAATCCTTGACAAGCAGTGGCTTAGGCAATAAAAATATTGTCTTCATGGCTGAATAATACTGCATTATGTATTTCCCATATCCATTCACCTGTTGATGGGCAGCTGGGCTGTTTCTGTAGCTTAGCTGATGTGAACTGTGCACCATAGTAAACACGGGTATGCAGGTATCACCCCAGTATGCTGCCTTTAAGTCAGGAATATATCAAGAAGGGGTACAGCTGGATCAAATAGTAGCTCTACTGTGTCATTTGTAAGACGAGGGAGGGCACTGGTGATCCTCCTCTAAGGGAAATAAGCCAGATTCAAAAAGTCAATATCACTTTTTCTCCCTCTCCTATGTGGAATCTAAAAAGAAAAAAATTTAAAAGCCAGGTGGGGGAAATTACAGGAAAGTACATAGAAGACTACTAGAGAGGAGGAAGGCTACTGGGTGTAAAGGGAGGGGAGAAGGGAGCCATAAAGAGGAGAAAATAACTAAATATATTATATGCATGTGCAAATGTTTCAGAATGAAACCCACTTCACTGTATAACAATATGTTAGGGGCTGGGGATATAGCTCAGTGGAATAAGCTCCTGCCTAGCAAGCGCAGGGTCCTGAGTTCGATCCCCAGTACCACCAAAAAAAAAAAAAAAAAATGTTAATAAGAAAAATATTTATAGATGCAGGTTTGGTTGCTTTGGATTGGGTGAAGCAGCCCAGTGACAACATGAAGATTCTAATCTCTGCATCTGCCAGATCTGCTGCTGTGGATGCATGGGCTTGTGCCCCAGGGTCACATCCCATCCGTTGCCCATCTGGGAACCCCACTCAGGGCAGGAAACAGGCAGCAGGTTGGGTGACAGCGCCAGGCTTATGTGAACATGTGATGAGGACAGTAAAGCTTCCCTGGGACACACTTCTGTTTCATTGGCTGTGCTAAGTCACATCGCCTCCCCCTAGCTTGAGAAGCCCTGGGAAAATGGGACTCAGTGTCAGGAAAATGTGGGCTAATCACACCTGCTACCTACAGTTGAGCCGACAGTTACTCAGCATTAAAGTAGGATGCTATGAGCAGGGGTAAGCAAGTCATAGGCTTAGGGAAGATAATGGACTGCATCTGACACAAAGACTAAGACAAAGGTCTCCCGCCCTCTACTCCCCCCAAAATCAAGGACTATAGAGTCCCTTGTCCTCCAGCTATTCTGCTCAAGGGCTCTACCCAGGCACTTCCTGTCACTAGGAAACCAAGTGGTTCCCTCTCCACCTGACCTATGGAAGAGCCCCTCACTCTGACTCTATCTCTGTTCTGGTGAACTTGACATCAGTTCAGTCACAGCACCCCTTTCTCCTATCAGTGCCAGCCAAGATGACTCTCCTTGTCTTCTGATTGGGCAGAAGCTTAATCTACAAGCTGCTGTAGATCCACCCATGAGGAGCCCACTAGTTGTGTGTCCCTCTGCTTGGCCTCTTCTCTGTTGCACATGCTGTCTCATGCTCCTACTTTGTCTCCCTGGAAATTCTCCTTTGATCCCATCACTTAACATGCTCAAGGAAATGGTGGGGGAAGCCGTCCTGACCTAGCCCTCCTCCTTCCCAAAGACCATCCACTCGATGACCACCATCAGAGATGTAGAATCAGCTCAGCCACAGATCCTGAAATGTACAGTATCTGCATGGAGATTTCTTGAGCTTCCTAGAGCCCATATGATTCCTATTCAGGGACCATCAGGTAAAGGACCAAGGCCAACAAACTATCACAGGAGCATTTGTCCACATGGTTGCCGCCATCTTGGCTCCAGGATTCAGAGATATCAGGTTTCCACATCTGTACCCAGGATAGACCTAGAGCCACATGTGTGGCTGCCCAGTTCTCAAGAAAGGAATTGCTGGTGTTCTTCCCTATAACTCACTGTTCTTCACACACACACACACACACACACACACACACACACACACACACACTGCAAGTCCCCAAGTCACCATCTTAGTCCTGCAACAGTGCAGTATTTTGATTCAAACTGCTTCTCCTAGCTGTTTTCATTCCTTGGGGCATGAGATAGGCAGTTCCTTCCACTTTCCATCATTTTATACCATCTGTACCCCTTCATGTTTCCTAACATCTTTACAATCAAATCTTCGTAGTTTTAAATAGGGGCCACCTATTCTTCCTCAAATACATTCCTAGAAGTAAAACTTTGTATCACCATTTTATGTGATTAGACAGAACTCATAAAAACAAACATAATGAGAACAAAACAGCAGTAAGCCGGTGTGCCAGGTTGTGCAGTACAGGCTACAGTAGGTGGAGAAGCTGAAGAGAACTAAGGACATGGAAGGGAGGTCAGGACCCTCACAGGACAGTGAGCAGTGACACTCATCAATGAAGATATGGACAAAGACTGAGTTTCAATTATTCAGCTCAGGCAGAGGCATCTGGGTCTGCATCTGGTCCCAGTGGAAAATAGGAGAGTTTCAGACCCAACTTTGCAGTCCAGCAATTGCTGTGTCCCCTCCTGCTGGCCCTCTGTTCAAAGCAGGCTGAGCTCTTTGCAGTGCCTGCTGCCTCCATCTTTGGATTACCAGTGTCCTAGAAGCTGAGTGGCAGGAATGGGGGTCTTGTGGTGGTCAGGAAGGTGTGCCTTTCCCTGTTTACTCTGGAACCAACTTGAGGAAGCTTGGCCAAAGGTGGAAGGGAAGGAAGGCATGACCACAGCACGATTCTGTCCCCACTTGCTGCACTTGTATATTTGGGTGCAACTGCAAGGCCTGTGGTTTCCCTGTGACCCAGAGTGCACCAGGGCTGGCTGGGACTATTGGCAGGGTTTTCATGGAGGTGATGAGACAGTGAGAAGTAGGCTTCTAAAGTGAGAGGGTTCTAAACATGCCACATCAGACCATAAGCCTCACAATCCATAGAAGTCTGAAATTAAGATAGGAATGGCAATGAAATAAACATGAAAGCTTCTAAAGTGCCACCTTTGCTCTCTTTCAAGGCCAGTTTTGAATGCCCAGTGACATGGTATGGGAAGAGGCTGCCTACACAGTTCTTGCACTTCAGGCATGAGGAGCTGCAGGAAACAATGTTCGAGAAGCCAAGGAATCTGGAGGTCACCTGACATTGCTTAGAGTTACATTCATTTAACGCCTAGTTTGGGCATCTGTTATGTATCCGGCCTTGGGAGACGTGTATAACCTTTTTGTGCCTCATATTAAACTAAGGGTGATAGTTTTACCTCCTAACGTTGTCACAGGGGTAAATGTAAAAATATATGTAAACAAGTACAATACCTGATATGGTAACCTTTAAAATTATTATTCTTACCCTGGATATTTCTAATAAGATGGGATTAAACTGGCCCTATTTTCCAAATAATCCACTGGCGGGGGGCAAAAGGAGAAATCAAAAGCAATCTGTTCTGTGACAAAGGGAAATAAAAACGGGAAAGAACCCAGTTTGGGCTAGAAACAGCTGAAAAGACACAGGCACATTTCAGAGATTCACCTTAGACCCCAAAGGAACCTGCATCGGTTAAAAAAGAGAGACAGAGCAGTAAACATTAGAGTGGAGACGGCATTTTAAAAGCAACATTCTTGGTTTGAAAAAAAAGACAAGAAATTAAAGCATTTGTGTTTAGAAGGAAAAAATAGTGAGGTTTATAATCTGCCATTTGGAAAATCAAATCTATATTAAGGAGGAAAGCTGTGAGCTGAGGCCAGAATGAGGTTTCTTGGAGACAGCTTCATTTTTAAGTTTCGTGTGGCTCTTGAAGGTCACTCATTCCAGGGACTTCATACACTTCGCAAACAGAAGACAAATCTGCAATCCCTTCGCCGGAGCAGGTTGTACAAGGAAACAATAAATGTGAGAGGCAGCAGCCCTCCTTAAGAGGGCCAAATTGAATTGCATTGACTTTCTACAAAGCCACAAATTGCTTATGTTATTCAGGTGCCTGAGTGTTTGCGTGTTGATGAGCTTGTAGGAAGATATCTTCAAGTTCGACAGCAAGGTGAGTTGCCCAATTTGAGCTGTCAGTGGAGGCACTGGGGGCAAAGCCTGGGGCACAGGTCTTCTGACTCTCCCCACTTTCTAAACCTTTGCCAAGGCTAAGGGGAGTAAAGGGGCCTATCCCAGAAGATGACCCTGCAAGATGAACCATCGTCCCCTGAGATCATGTGCATCTGCAGGTCAAATGAGACAGCGGATGCAGAAATCAAGCAGTTTCTAGATTTGGAGATGGAAAGAAAGAGGAAAGAAATAGAGAGAGACATAACAATTTCAGCCAAATAGCACGTGTGTTTGAACATTTGGTGTGAGCAGTTGTGGGTGTGTATGTGCATGTGTGTAGATAGCACAGTCAGATTAGGTGCTGCAGTCACAGTGGTTCTCAGCACTGGCTACTCATAAGAATCACTGGGGAAAAAACAAACAAACCAAAAAAAAAATCAAGAATCACTAGAGAAGCTCTTTGAAGCTTTCTAGTCTTCTTTCCCCCACCAGTTACATCAGAAGCTCTGAGGACGAGGTTCCAGATACCGTCATGCTTATGGCCCCTTTCCCAGGATTTAACAAGCAGAGGAGGGGCCAGGGATATGGCACAGTGCCTACCTGGCAAGTGCAAAGTTTTGAGTTTGATTCCCAGTACAAAAAGAAAACAAAGAAAAAAAACAAGCGGATGAGGTTAAGGATCACTGGTCTAAATGAATAAGGAAAAAGAGAACATGATTCATTTTTAGTTCAAAATAGTTGGTGTTACTGAGTTTTATTGGCTAGTACATTGGCGATAGGCATGGTCACATCAGTGACAGAAAACAACAATGTCATTCTCCGCCCATCACAGACAAAGCAGCACTGGAAAGCAACTTCTGAGGAGCTAGACAGTGACACCTCTAATTTGGACTTGAAGGTGACTGTGAAGATCCCTGTTGAGGGGGAGGTCAGATGGACTCTGGTACTCAGGGATGGCCATCACCCCAGAGCCATCGACTTGTACTCGCTACTCCTACATCAGGGGTCAGCTTGCTTATGCCACTTATTGATGCTTCTCCAGGGAGTTGGCACAGACACCTCCTCTGAAGAGTAGGGAGTAGTGGCCAGTCCCACCTTCTGCCTGGCTCAGTCCAGGTGTCCCTGGCCTGGGATCATGCTGTGTTCCTTTGATGCCTCCTGCCAACCTTAGGTTCTTTCTTGGAATTCTTTGGATCCCAAAGCTGGACATAAGGATAGGCCTGTGAAGAACCCAGAGTGTGAAGATGTTTAAATCACATCATCTGCTCTGCTTATCAAAAGAATTTTAGGGATGGAACAGATTCAACCTCATAGGACCTTGCTCTCTTAGCTAATGCCAACTACTTTTCCCTCTGACTCTCTCCTGCTTTCAATGCAACTCAAGTGTTGGCTTGTAAAACCCAAGACCCAATCCTCCAAGAGGATACCTCTATCAGATTGAAAACCCGTTCTTAACAGTTACATCTAATGGTTTAATCCTTAGTCATGACATTCTATGCACTTTGCTAGAAATATTTTGTATGCAGGGCATAAAGGAATCATTCTTGAAATAAAGAAAGTAAAATTTTCCAATGTATCTTAGCATGGTGGTGCATGTCTTGATCCCAGCCCTCAGGAGGCTGAGGCAAGAGGATTATCATAAGTTCAAGGCCAGCCTGGGCTACATAGTGAGTTTAAGGCCAACCTGAACTGCATAGCAAGACCCTGTCTCACAAAAAAAGAAATCCTAATGTGCTAAGGTGGGAACTCAGAAAAGATCTATTTCACGACCTTACAGGTCTCTGGCACATACTGGCATTTTTCCTACCCTTTTGGAAGAGCAAGAGAGACCTATTCTTCTTGCCTTGTGTCCACATATAAAATATGTCAACAACCACTATGGTTAGTGTGGTGATTTGTAGTTTCTAGGGTGCCACAATATACTGCGACCTGAAGTAAGTACAATTGGTTCCATTTTACATTGAGAAAAGAGCCCCAAAGAGGCTAATTATCCTGCCCAAATCACACAACTGATACATGGCTAAATTCTTCTACAAGTTCAGACCTGTGTGGACCTATGTGATGTACCAGTGAAGTCTCAGCCCTGTATAGCTTCTGAAGGAAAACACCCATCTGCTTCAGTGTTGGCAAGTCTGGTTCAAGAACACACACTACCTGGGAAGTGACTTTTCCCTTGTCCCAAAGTTCTACAGGCATGCATCCATTCAAAATTACTTGTCGAGCCAAAATATGAGCCAAATATGTATCATTACTATGATATATATAAAAGAGGATGGACCCCCACTCTGCAGGACAAGGGAAGGCTAGCCTCAGAAATACAGCCACGGCAGCGGTAAATCCTCAATAATGATGTGTTAGTCAGCTTTCTGTTACTATAACAAATACCTTAGATAACCAGCTTAAAAAAAGGAAAGGTTTATTTTAGTCTACAGTTTCAGGGGTTTTGGTCTATGATTGCTTGGACTTGTTTTTGGGCCTGAGAGGCAACACATCATAGTAAAGCTGTTCACCTCATGATATCTGGGAAGCAAAGATAGATAGAAAAAGACTAGCATCACACAACCCCTTCAAGGCCATGAACCCAATGACCTAAAGACCTGCTCTAGATCATTTCAATCAGGCCAACCCATATGCTCCTCCCTCAGGCCCCTTAGGCCTGTGTACAGGCTACTTCTTTGGCTTGGCATCTTTTTTCTAGTTTAGTGTCCCACCTCCTGCCCATTGCAGGCTGGTCTGTTTCTGCATATCAGAATCCCAGAGGCCTTTCCTGACCTTGTCTGGCAGGATTAGATGATCCCTCCACAGTAACAAGACTGTGCATGTATCTCTATTCCAGCATTCACAGTATTGTTAGAAATTATCTGTAGACTTTTCTACCCCTTCTCCACAAGGCTCTTGACTGTGAGGTGATGGTCTGTCTCCACTGTTTCCCGTGTTAAACATAGCCAAGGCCCGTGAAGTGAGCTCACTGTCCTACACATGGGCTCACACAGACACACCTGGGGAGATGGACAGCAGATTGGGTTTCTATCCAAGGGCTCCTCTTAGGTCTAGGCACGGGTCCCCTCCCCAGAAGTTTCCTTCCACAGTGCCCCATCCTTAAAGTGCCATGTGAGCCTCTGCAGGGTGATTGTGGAGGGTAGGCAGGGTGACTGTGGAAGGCAGAGTGATTGTGGAGGGCCTGAGTGATTGCATGGAAGGCCCCAGGTGTGCATCAGTGGGGAAGCCAGCACAATAAGACCCTCTATGCCTACTTCCTGTTAGCACTAACAAAGACAAATTGGAGACAGCCGCTGGAGTGCTTTGCCTGTTAAGTGTTAAGTAGCAGACTGATTGCTCCAAAGTTGGCAAGTGACAGGGAGCAAGGCACAGGTGCTTCTGACAGCCCTCCTGGGGGTCACAGACAAGGGCTCCATCTGGCCAGGAGGGTCTCTGACTGAGGAACTCCCACATATTAGAAATAGGGAGATTCCTGTCTTGCTTAAGAATGGCCCTTATTTCAGGCCTGGTGATTTTTGTCCCCTTCCTAAAAAATAGATGAGGCCTTTCCCTTAGGAGTCATTTCCAGGCTCCCACAAACCTCAGCTGTCCCCTAAGACTGCCACAGTGAAAAGCACATAGCCTACCTGGAGAAATTGGAGACGTGTTTTAGGATTTGAGCATGCAGTGTTCTTGATGGGAAACATGATTCATTGAACCCCACTTCCATCCACAGGTACCCACACACACACTTCCATGTTGTTTGCTAATCCTGTTAGACCACGGCTGATAATCCAGGTCTGCATGAGCACCTCCAGTGACCCACCAATCATTGTTTCTTTAAAGACAGAAGTGATTTGAATGAAATCTCACCAGAAGTCAATTTCATGTGAAATGAGTGGCAGTGTAATTGATGTGGTCAGAACAGCTGAAAAGCTAAAGCTTTCCTCTCTCTGTTGTCCAGCCACACTCCTCACAATAACCCTGAGGTCCCTCTGCAGAAGCCAGGGCTCCTAGCACATAGAACAAGGAGCACACAGCCCACACCTTACATTTAGCATTGTGTTATATCAGTGTGCTGTTGTGACCTTTACAACTGTTCAATGGCTCCATCCATGTGGCCACTGCCTTCCCAGCAAGGTCATGGGCAGTAATTGCATTTCTGGATCATTTATGAGTGTAGTGCCAGGCCCCAGCGATGCTGGGTTAAACCAGGTCATCTGATTGATGGGTAGTGCTTGGCTCACATAGGCACAGCCCTCCTCAGGCTTCATCAGATGGGCAGGACCATTCTGCACCACCCTGCACTCTCTCCCTTGCAAACTCAAACCAGTAGATGCTGCCTGGCCAGTTTGTAACAATGAGCAAGGTCTGTGCTGAGGAGCTGCATGGGAGTTGTACCTTAGCTCTAGCCTAGAGCATCTCAGGCTGGACCCATGTGCACACGTGCATGTGTCCATGGGGCAGAACAGTGCTGCCACTGCCTTGCATAGCTGCAGACAAAACAATCCTTTTGCTCATTCCTATAGCTTGAGCATCCCCTCACCCCCAAAACTCATGTACTGGCAACGTGGCCCTCAGCATGTCAGTGCTGAAACAGTAGAACTGGAGAGAAGGTGCTCAGGTCCTTGGAGGCTCTGCCCTCTGAAGGGATTCCCATAGATTCCCCCAGACCCTGATGAGATGTGGAGACAGAGAGTTGTTTTAAGCAGAAAACCTGTCCCTGAATCCTTCTGCTTTCCTGTATCCCTGTGTGACTGCTCCTCGCCTCTGACACTCATTCCCATCACAAGAAGAAGAAACTAATCAATGGGGCCATCTTTTGGACTTTCAGCCTCCAAATCTGTGAGCTAAATAAATTTCTCTTACAGTACTCAGCCTCAGGTATTTTGTTATAGAAACAGAAAACAGACTGAGACATTTATTCTAGTGCATTCATTCACCAATCCTGAAATGGCAACAACGTCATCTGGTAAATCATTACTTCCATCAACAGGAAAAATTTGAAAGTGCCTTCAACTATCAGGAATGATTTGTTATTGTCAGTTTAATGCCTTTGATTACCCTCCTCCCACCCAAATTCTCACCACTCTTCTTTTGAATCCCCTCTCCTCCAGGAAGTCTTCCAGGATAAAGCTGTCTTTTTGAACCTTCCTGTTTTCTTTCATTGATTCTCATTCAGCATTTCTTTTCTGGAGTTGGTGGAGGAGCAAACACTTCAGTGCATGTACTGGGAACTGGGGGTGGAGGTGAAGACTCTCTGAGTTAGTACTGTGCTTTCTCCTGATACCTCCCACACAGGCTTACTGAAAGGTGGGAACTGATAGATTCTCCCTAAGGTGTTTGTCTGGCTGATTTTTTGTCTCTCCCCCCTGAAAGCTCAGTGGAAGGGAAGGGCAGCATCTTTTACAGATACACACTGCCTGGTCAGGCATGAGGGCATGAAAGAGGCAAATGGAAGGGGTGGCAGCTGGATCTTGTCCTTCCTTAGTCTACCTCTTCTCTCCCATAACCAGGAACTACATGACATTTCTCTATTCTGAGGACATTGCTGTGCCCAGTCCTAAAGTGATGGGAACCCCGAAACCATACCAGTGGGAGGGGTCAGTCGCAAGGGAAAGACCTCCAGGCTTCTAGGAGTAGCTAACCTGGCTGGGCCTGCCCTGTACACACAGCTCCCTGGGCCTTCCTGCCTTAGGGGGTCTGACGGGGAGCTCCACTTGCTGCTGTTTGCTGCAGCTGCGGACAGTTACCAGAGGGCAGGACCTGGGCCTCACCAATGGTATTGGGTAAAGGTTGATTGAATAAGGATTCGTGGGGAAGGGGATGAGCCAGTGGGTAGTTGAGTAGATGGAATGATGGGTAGCAGAATGTGCCGAAAGCTGAATACAGTTGCAAAAATAGAATGACGTGTTAAGAGCATAGACTTTGGGGTTTATGAAAGACCCAAATTCGAATCCTGTAAGTTTTATACTTTTATAAAGTGTTGAAGTGTTTTGCTACTTTGTTAGATTGTGTATGTTTTGGTTCTTGATGTCTAGGAGTTACTTCTGAATACAAGACATTTATCAGATATGTGTATCATAATTATTTTCTCCAAGGAATGTTCTCTTCATTTCCTTACCTGTGTCTTTCCATTAGAAGTATTAATTTCGATGACTTATTAACTTTGCTTCTTTGGGGGAGTACTTTTTGTCCTCTTTAAGAAATCTCTTCCTAGCGTAAGAAGCTGAAAGAGTAAATAAAATCTGAAAGGTACAATAGACATTGGGAAAGGGAAAGGAACTGCTCAGATAGGAAAGAGCAACTGGGATGGGGGAAAAGACAAAAAAAAAGGAAAAAAGGAAGAGAAAAAATATGTATATATATGCACAAAAAGCTAAGATAATTCTACTAATATCTACTGGTTTATTGAAAGGAATAGTGCATAATTGTTTAATCAACCTTACATGCCTATATCTGGTTATCTGAGTAACCACCTTGAAGATAACAATACGTAATATAACAACCATTGTTAATTTCCTATCCCCTTGTTTTGAAATTCTGTATTGCTTTTATTGTTTTAGTGTTGTTTTGTTTATGTCTGTGTGTTCATTAATTTGTTTTGGTTCTTTTCTCTTTAAAATAACAAAATAAAAAAAATATATATATAAAAGATAACTGGGATAATTCTACTGCTGATATCTATCGGTTTATTGAAAGGAATAGTTACTGCTTCAAATATTTTTTCTCAACCATTTTCGCATGCTTATATCTGGTGATTGGAACAACTGATTTGGAGACAACAATATGCAACATAACAACCATGTTGAATGCCTACCATCTTGTTTAATAAAGCTCTGTATCATTCCTAATGTTTTTTTGTTACTTGTTACCATCTTTAATTGTTGGATCAATCTTGCATTCTTATATCTGATAATCTGAGCAACTTCACTGAAGATAACAATATGTAATATAACAACCATTGTTAATTCCTATCATCTTGTTTTGAAATCCTGTATCTTTTCTTATTGTTTTTCTGTTGTTTTGGTTTTGTCTTCATTGCTGTTATTTTGTTGTTGTTTTTTCTCTTTAAAATAAAAAATTTAAAAAATAGAAATCTTTTCCTATCCCCAGTTGTCAAAGGCTGTTTTTTTTTTAATTTTTTCCCTACTTTTAATGGTAACTTTGATATTTGGATCTACCAGTGGGCACAACTTAATTTTTGTGTATAGTGCGAGGTGAGGAGGTTCTTTTATGTTTTATTCCCCCCTCAGCATTATTTGTTAGACAGAATTTCCTTCCCATTCATTGGATTGTCTTGGTGTCTTTACTGAAAATCAATGGACCATATATACAAGGGTGTAATCCTGAATTTTCTTCTCTAAACCATTGATTTTTTTCCTTTCAGTCCATGCTAACTCCAATACTATGTTGTCCTGATAATGGAGTTACATGTGTCTTGAGATTGATTAGTGTAAGTGTTCCAGTTTTGCCTCCCCTTCTTTTTGCAAGATGGTTTTGAGTACACTAGACTCTGCCCTCCCTCTTCAACTTTGAATCAGCTTGTCAATTTCTACAGGAACATTTTCTGTAAGTTTGATTAGATAGCTTTAAATCTATGTATTAATTTAAGAAAAACTGACATCTTAACAATATGACTCTTCTGACCATGGCCACAAGATATCTTTTCATTTACTCTACATCTCTTTAATTTCTCATAATATTTCATACTATCTACTTCATCACATTGTGTTTACTGTGTTAAATTCATCCCTAAGTTTTAATATTATTCTAACACTGTGATAAATGAAATTTCAAATGTTTATTGGTAGATATGAGAAGAAAAATTTGCATATTGACCTTGTATCCTGTAAACTTTACTAAAATTGCTTACTAGTTATAGTAATTTTTTTATTCCACAGGGCTTTCTACACAGACATTCATGTTGTCTCCTAAGAAAGACCTATTTTTTCCTTCTCAATCATTGTAATTCTTAAGCCAGGTGTGGTGATGCTTGGCTATAACCCTAGCACTTGGAAAGCTGAGACAGGAGCATCACCGAGGGTGCAAGGCCAGCCTGAAGCATATAGCAAGAACCTGTACCAACCAAAAAAAAAAAAAGAAAAGAAAAGAACAAAAAACATTGTACCTTTTCATTCAGTTTCTTGCCTTACTGATTTTTTATTATGACCTCCGGTACAATATTGAAGACATTTGGTCAGAGTGAGTATCCTTCCCTTGCTCCCACTTTTGGGAGGAGTATATATATATATATATATATATATATATATATATATATAGTTTGTCACCAATCAGAATAGTGTTAGCTACAGGACTTTTGAGGAAATTCCCTCCGTTCCTGGTTGATTGACAGGTTTTAACCTAAATAAGTCTTGAGTTTTCTCCAAGAATTTTCTGCATTTATTAAGATAATCAATTCTTTTTCCTTTTATCCTGTTAAAAATATGAATTACACCGATGACTTTTGGAATGTTAAACACTTCTATACCCTTGAGTTTTAACTTCCTTTGTCATGGTATGCTATCTTTTTACACATTGATTTGTTCCATTTGCTAAAATTTTCTTAAGGCTTCTTGCCTGTATGTTTATGGATAATGCTGATTTCTTCTTATAGTTTTGTTGTTTGATTTAGACAACACAGGGTAATGTTGATCTCATGAAAGGAGTCAGGAACTAAAGACTATTCTTCAATTTTTGAAAGAGCTTGTGCAAAGTTGGTACTATTTTTAGGTGCTAAAATTGATCCATGAATTTAATTGAGCCAGTGGTTTTCTTCTTGGAAAGGTTTTTGAAAGAAAATGTCTACCTATTTGATATAGAGAGAGCTATTCAGTAATATTGCTTTTGTTTCCAGCAATTTTACCTCTTCATCTAAGTTGCTGAATTTATTTCTATGATTTTGCTAACAGTATTTTTTCATTATGCTTTTAAAGTCCGTGAGACATAGAGTGATAATCTTTCTTTATTTGTGATATGAGTAACATGTCTTTTGCTTGATCAACATCTCTGAGAGCTTATTAATTTATTAATCTTGTCAAAGAACAATTTTTATCTTTATTAATATTCTCTATTGTTTGATTTATGGCATTGCTTTCTGCTCTTGTGCTTATTTACTGTTATGTCTTTTTAAAATTAGTTTTATTTATTAAGGCAGAAAATATATCACTGATTTAAAATTTTTCTTTTTTCTAATTTAAGAATTTAAAGATATAAATTTACTCTAAGCAGCCATTTAGCTGCATTTCACATATTTTTAAATATTTTATTTTGATTATAAGTGTACTTCAAATATTTTCTCATTTTTGTTGTGATTTCCTCTTTCACCCATGCATGAAGTATTTGGAGCGTTTCTTGTATTCAGTGGTATTAAAGTTGATCCTTTCCAATATGAAAAAAGTTTATGAAACTTTAATATTCTGAAGTGTAGTGATACTTACATTGTTGCTGTGATGAGGTCTACCTTGTCAGCATTCCCCGTATGCAGGGGAAAAACTCATACCCCACAAACATTGAGGGGAGCCCACCGTACACATGAGTTACATTAAGCCAGTAGCTAAGTCTTCTATAACAAATCTATTATATATATTTGTTCTGTTCACTACTGAAGAGTCTGTTAAAATCTCCTTATATGATTGTTGGTTTAAATATTTCTCCTATTATTTCCATTAGGTTTTACTTTGTACATTAGGCACAGAAGCAATGATTAACTGATGAATTACCTTTACAAAGAATTAAGAAATTTTCTCTTCATCTCTGGCTAACATTCATTACCTTCTGATTATTGTTGTATTAAAATAGCTGCACACAACATTTACTGTTTATAATTTTTGCTATATATTTTTATGCAATTTTGCTTCTAATATATTAATGTAGTATATTTCAAGTGTGGAGGTTTGTGGCTATCATAGCTGTTATTGTTGTTTTCTTTTATCTGATTTAAAAATTAAAACTCTATCTTAATTCTACCACTTCTATATTTATTTTCTTTATCTATTTTTCTTCTGCTACATGATTCCTGCCTCTTACAGTGATCAAATACTTTTAGTATTTTATTTTATTCCTGCATTGGCTTTTTAGCTTTGCTTCTTTACATTTTTTCCCTTTTCTTTTGTTTTTTGCAGTACAGGGGATCAAACTCAGGACCTTGCGCTTGCCCATGTGCTCATGCCACTGAGCTATATCCCCAGCCCTGCTTCTTTATATTTTTAACAGTTTCTCTATATCCCAAAGTACATCTTTAGCTTATCATAGTCTACTGAATAACATATAAATCTTACAGATGTATATTTCCATTTGTGCCCTATGCATTGTAAAATAATATTTTTACATAAAGTACAAATCTCACAATACAATGTTATTATTTTTGCTATAAAATAAATAAAAAGTTATTTTGCTCTTATGCTTACACACATGCTTACCATCTTCAACATTTTCATTAGTTCCCATAGACCTTAGTTCTTATCTCCTACCATTTTCCTTCAACCTAAAGATATTTAACATTTTATACAGAGAAAGGACCTTGATAATGAATTATTTTCAGCTTATCTCATTTTTTCTCTTGAAGGTTATTTCCCTGCAATATAAACGTCCATACCCAAAGACACTACAAGGCAATTATCCATCAATATTCCTAATAAATATTGAGGCAAAAATCCTCAACAAAATTTTAGGAAATTAAATTGAGCAAGACACAAAAATTATATACTGTGACAAAGTGAGATTTGTTCCTGGAATACAGGGGTAGTTCAAAATATGAAAATCTGTACATTATATGTAATACATTACATTAGCTAAATGAAGGAATAGATAACACATGATTACCTTAATTGATGTAGAGAAAGCATTTAATAAAATCCAGCACCACTTCATGGCAAAAAAAAAAAAACTTAACAAACTAGAAATAGAATAAAACTATTCCAGCATAGTAAATGCCATATGTGAAAAGACCACAACCAACATTATATTCAATGGTGAAAGACCGAAAATTTTTCTTTTAAGATTAGAAAAAAGACAATAATGGCCACTTAAAACACTTCACTTCATACAATGTTGGATGTTCTGGCTAGATTAATTAGGCAAACAAAGAAATAAAACATATCGATATTGAAATGAAAGAAGTAAAATTATCTCTGTTCACAGATGACATGATTTTATATATGTAGAAAACTCTGAAGACTGCAAAAAAAAGCCCTGACAGCTTTAATGCAATTTCTATCACATGTCCAGTGACATTGTTCACATAAATAGAAAAATGTGGCCTCTAAAGAACTTCAAACAGCCAAAACAATCTTGAAAAACAACAAAGTGAGAGAACACACACTGTTTTCAAATGTCGCTATAGAGCTGCAGTAATCAAAGAGTGGGGCACTGGCACAAATGAGATGGAATAGAGAATGCAGAAATAAATCCAAATAACTTTTGAAAGAGCTCTAAGACCACTCAGTCATAGTGGTGGGGAATTCTCCCCTTGTTCTTCTGTTCAGAAGTTAATCCTAATTTTTATTATTGTTCACCTGTATGTAATATGTCTTTTTATCCCTATCGACACTTTAACATTTTTTTATCTTTGGTTTTTAGCAGTTTGACTATATTGTGTTTACATGTGGTCTTTTGATTTTTTTCACTTGTGGATCTTTGAGTTTCTTGGGTCCATAGCTAGATTTTTTAAGTAACTTGTGAAAATTTTCAATTCAAATTTATTCAAATGCATTTTCTTGTCCACTATCTTTCTTCTGTTCTTCTGAGTGTCCCTTTACATGTACGTTAGATTTCATGATATTATCCTATAGGTCACTGAGGTTCTTTTTTTTTTTTTCTTTCAAATTTTTCTTTGTCTTCAACTAGGCTAATTTCTATTCATTTCCTTCAAAATTACTGATCATTTTCTGTTTTTGCAGTATCTAATTTTCACTGAATATGTTATTCTAGACATTACACTTTATAGACTTTCATTTGGATCTTCAAAAACATTTTTTCACTATTTATAGTCCCAATCTGTTTGCTGACTATGTCTATATTTTCTCTTAAATACTTGGTCATATTGATTATAGGTATTTTAAACTATTGTCTACTAATTTCTGTAGTCTGAGTCATTTGCTGGTATGCTTCTATTGACTGTTTCATAATTATGGTCATAGTCTTCCACTTTGTTGTATGTTTAGTGATATTTTATGATATACTGGACATTGTGAATGTTATGTGGATTGGCACTTTAAATTATGGTCTCTTCCTGCAAAGCTTCTAACAGATAATTAATTATGGAGCCTCTGCATATTGTCAGGTTCACTTTAAGCTTTTTATATTGGGTTCATTTTGATTTCCACCTTAGTCTTGGGATATGGTCCTTACTCTTAAAACATGACCCAATATTCTCAGTGACGTGACTCTGCCATGGTTAAAATGAAGTTTTACCACTTCCTAGCACTGTGAACCTCAAAGAATTCCATTAAACATTCGGTTCTTCACTAGTCACTTTCTAATATCCATGGTGAGGCATCCATCCTGCATACATGCAGCACAGACTGCAGCCAGGACCCAAGGGAAGCCCCATATAGATGTCCACCCACAAGTCCCATGCAGCTCCCTCCTCTCTGTCCAATGCCTGCAACTTTCAAACACTTCAGTGATCCCAAACTTGAATCTCTGCCTCCTAAACGCCACATGATTCCCACTTTCACTCTCTTTGTGGTTCCATCCCCTCATAAAAAGGTCAGAAAAAAATGACCCCAGGAGAAATTCAGAGCAAACTTTATGCTAACTTCATATGATTTTCTTAGCTCAAGACTCAAGCCTGTGTTTGCTGTTGTCCAGTGCTCAAAAATGGTTGCTTTACATATTTCATCATGTTGTATATCTGCTTTTTGTGGGAGGGCAAATCCAAAACAAGCTACTTCCATGACTAGAAAGCAAAAGTCTGTGAAATAAATGAAGAGGAAGTCAGGAAGTACAACGCTATAATAACATTGTTGAATACCTTTGTTTAAATTAGAGAAAAAAAGTTCCTTACTGTGTGGTTGAAATATAAAAGACCTCTTCTTCTGAGCAGAACAATCATCAATTAATAACAGATTCCTTTTCCTTTAGAATAACACTGTTATGTTTTATACATTGTGTCAACTTGGGGAGTCTAAAGGTTTGGCTCAGTGACTCAGCAGGAAGCCAAGGTGCTTAATTTGTACACATCCTGAGCCTGTGGAAGAGGAGGGCATGGACACTGTGTGAGAGATACACGCCTCCTGGATGGGGGTAGGCTGTTTACAAGGTAAGGGAAGGAAAGAGGCTACTGAAACCTCCACAAACTGTAAGCTAAATAAACCTTTTCTTCCTTCATTTTGGGTGTTGGGTATTTTGCCTCAGCAATGGGAGTAAAGTAACCAAGACACACCCCATCTCCCCTGAATACAGGAGTTTGTCAAGGGAACCGGGCTGTTTCCAACACTCACTCAGCCCTCCTGGACCTTTGTGTAGTTTATAACCTAGATAAAAGTGGTCTGTAGTTCTAGAGAAAGACCACTCTTGAGTATTGAACTTTGCTCAGTGACAGTAGTCTGTAAAAAGAGCTCTTCACTTTGACTTTTTTTCTGGGTGATGGAACCATTGTTATTTATTAGTTCAAAATCCATAATTCATGTAACATTTCCAAACTGCAAATGTTATTTTAGGGGGAGAGTCCCCAAAGAATTAAGGAGAACCTGAACTGAAACATGAGCCCTCATGGCATTTCACATAGACTAGACATCTATATTCTACAACCCTTTGGAATTATTTTACTGAATCAGGAGTGAGAGGGGGCCCAAGATGTAGAATAAAATGTGACCTGACACCAGGTCCCAAAGAACCAGGCAAAAATATTTCCTCCTTTGATGGAATGAAGCATTTACTCATAGACAAGGCTTTTCTTATTTTCCAGTTAAGCTTCCCAGTTTTGCAGGAAAAGGTATCCTCCCTTCTGAAGGCAATACTCTGACATAATTTTGCCTCACTCTACAGAAAGAAGACAAGCCTTGGAGACTGAATAAATGGGTTCCCTGCTCTACCACTTACTGGCTGCATGATCTTGCATATGTTATTTAACCTCTCCCAGACCTAGCTTCTTACCTACAAAGTTGGGGATTAATAATGCCTCCCTCTCAGGATCTTTGTAAGGATTGTACAAGACAAAGCACTTGGCTCAATGTCAAGCACGTGTAAATGCTCCCCAATCCTTCCTAATGGCAGAATTAGTTGGCCAAAAAAAGGAGGAGTTGGGTGGTACCATGAACACTCCTCAGCTCAGGACCCACAGGACAAACTTCAGGTAAAGAGGCTTCAGTGCTTTGCAATCCCTTCCTCTGTAGAACAGGCCTTCTGCCTGTGCATTTATTAGCTGACCAATGGGTTTCTGTAAAAGCCAGCTCACTAGCTTCCTGGCATTTCTGTAAAAGGACAGTGCTTTTCATTTCACAATCATGGATGATTCTCAGAGGGTAATAGCAGATCTTTTCAGTGGGAAGGACTAGAGGGTGAAGTATAAGAGGTGTGGCTTTGTGGAAAAGAGGGTATGTAGACACCAAGAGAAGAACTGACAGGGTTTCATGATTTTGTCCTAGGATGATTTAATAGATTCTCACCTTCTTTTTGAACCTGCAGGAACCCAAGACCTGAAGGAAGAAGAGGGTGTGGTGGTCCTTACCTATAATGCCAGCACTCTAGGAGGTTGAGGCAGAAGGATCACAAGTTTGATCATTAGTTTTGGTAACTAATGACTTAGCAAGAACTTATTTCAAAATAAAAAATTTTAAAAGACCAGGGTTGCATCTCAGTGTGAAGGCCCTGAATTCAGTCCCTCAGCACCAACAAAACAATTGAAAGGAGAGAGAAAGCAAAGGTCAAAGTCTTAACTCCATTTGGGAGAGACATTTTGTCAGCTCACTGCATCACAGCACTTGGAACTCCTTTGGTTCCTCTTCCTGACATTCCTGGATTTCTTTTCTTTTCCCCACCTCTCCCCATACTGTCACATACCTCTCCTCACCCTTCATGTTTTTGTCTCTTACCCATATGCTCTTTTCCTTTCCTCATTCCCATTGACCTCTCCCTTCCATTTTCCTTCTCTCTCTATGCTTGCTTCCTTCCAACACTCCATTTCTCCCTCCTCACTGCCCCGTCCTCTCCCAGCCTTTCTCTTCATCTTTCCCTCAATCTGAGTGCACTCTTTCTCACCACATTCCCCGTTTCCCTCCCCCACCTCTTCTAACCTTAGTCTCTATTTCCTTCTCTACTCAGTTCTGCATTCTCTCTTATCTCTTCTCACTCCCAACTATGCAGTGAAATTGTCAGGTGGGGTCATGGGAGAAGATGCATGAGGAGAGAGATGAAATATGATGAGGGTAGAGAAAAGAGGATTAGACAAATATATGCTGGGTGTGGTCGCAAAAAAAGCAGGGTACTACTTGGCTGAGTTTCCACTTTCAAAGCCAAATCAAGATAGAGAGGTGCCCAGGAAAGTGAGCTTTGCTGTGAAACAAATGACACCCCTGCTGGCCCCATTTGCCCCATCACAGGGAAGAAGACATCTCAAAAGCTGGAATAATACCATCTAGTCATAGAGAACGCTCTGTCTGACCCAGAAGCTAAAATTCCAAACATTGAAAGCTGAGTTTTCCTCTTGGGGCTGTCTGTGGTGCTGAACTCTGAGCTTGCTTTGTGGACTGAGTCACAAAGACTTGGGCTTTGGAAAAGACAGCTGAAATTAATGGTCTCTCACTGTGTTTCTGCATCTTGCTAAGTACACAGATGTTTTCTTGAGTTTACACAGCTACAGAAGTGTGAAATTGGAATTTAAACCCAAAACTTACTGATTCCAAATCCCATGATGATGTCCCTTGTGTCTTCATCCTACCTCTGACTTCCTAATGTCCTAAGAGTGACATGTTTGATCCCAATAAACACCCAAAACCCCTCACCTCATGGCCAGGAAGAGAGGAAGAGAAAGAAAGAGAGAGAAGTCCTGCTGTCCTCTTCAAGGGCATGCACACTGTGACATAAGACTTCCTACTAGGCCGGACCTCTTAATTGTTCCACTACTTCCCCATAACACTAACTTGAGGGCCAAGCCTTTAACACACGAATCTTTGGGGTACAGCACAGATCAAAACTAGAACACCCAGCTTTAAGGCTAGTGTGAGCAAATCCAAAGATGACTGGCACCGCATGCATATAAGATAGGCATGGCCTGCTGTGAAGAAATAATTAACACGCACGACACTTGAAGTGAGCAAGTGATGCTCCCCTACACTGAAGCCAGTGAAAACTCAGTAGATATATATTAAGGAAAGAGAAAATGGATCCTGAATGATGAACAGGATTTCAACAAAAATATAGCAGTGTGAAACATTCCAGATGGGTCAACAGTGAATTCCACTCCCAGATGTGGGCTTGAAATGTGTACGTGTGTGTGTGTGTGTGTGTGTGTGTGTGTGTGTGCGCGCGCGCGCGCGTGTGTGTTTGAAAGTGGAGGAGGTGCATGGAGAAATGAGAATGCCAATATTTGAAACAGATAAATTTTGTCTAGCAGGTGGTCTAGGGTTTTAATGAGGAGGCAAGACTGGAGGATGGTTGGGGTGGTTGGAAGCAGACAGAGTAGACTGTACCTGATGCGGTAGGGAATTGAGAACTGTACAGATGCTCTGAGTTGAAAGGCAACGAGATCAGACTGTGCTTTAGAAGCATCCTGTCAGCAACATATAGTTTGTACAAGCCAAAGGGACTTGGGTCCCAGATTCAGAAGGTGGCAATGAAAAGGACCTGAGAAATGTCCACAGTGAGAAGATATATGCCACCATCCAGTTAAATTAGGCCACGCTGGGAAGGAGCAGTCAGAAGATCCCTGGTGAGGGCTGCATTTTTCTCACAGCGTTTCCCATAGCATCCATGGACTCCAAGGAGGCATTCTAGCTGTGAGAGACGTCAGGCACTTTGAGGAGAAATAGAAAAGAGCTCTCACTCCTCTTACCTGTGCACTGACAGAGCTCACCTGTCATGTCCCACAGGCAGTTTAGGCCTGGGACCACCTGCAATTTCAGTCTTGGTAGCACCCACTGGCCCAGATATAGGGCTGAAGGTGATTGGAAACTCCCAAGCAGCTGGCAAGGGAGTGGCCCATGATTCTCCCCACTACCCCACCAGTGTCACTCTGCACACCCCTTCCAGAAGAATGGTATCTCCCCCAGGTCTGTGATAAATGGAGATTCTACATAAAACCACCTCCACTGCAAACCACACTTCACTAAGTGCCAGTGTGGGTGTTGGGGGCTATGGAAGAGATCAGAGTTGAAGTCACAGCTCCTGACAAAAGCCCAAACCAACCCAGAACAGCACATGCTGGTGGCCAAAGCTGCGCTGATGCATCTGCCTGTCAAGTGGATCAGTTCTACCCCATTACACACAGTCTGAGCTTCCATGTATGACATCCCTTGAGACCTTTATACAATTTTGCACAGCCTCTTAAACCCACTCTCCCATGTGTTGCCCATAACACACCTTCTGAGGCAGAAAGGGAAGGCCTCATTATCTCCATCCACTGAAGGGGTGAGGAACATGACTATTGTCCTATACTTTCCCCATCTTAACATGAGTCATGCTCTGTGATGATTATGAGCTTATTTGTCTGCCATCCAGTGAGCTCAAAAAGAACAAGGTTTAAGCCTTGTTCATTGCTACTTCCCTGGACTCAGCACAATACTCAGCATTCAATGGGTGTTTGTATGAATGAATGATTGGATAGCGTAAAGGCATACAGATGGTTCTTGTCAAAACTAGAACTGGGTTCCAGGTCTCCTGTCCTTCCCTAATAGTGGTTCTCTTAGTACATTAAAACTAAAGGAGTAATTAGAGATCAATTAAGCAAGTTATCTCCCCTGAAATGCCCTCTTTTCCAAAGCCATTTCTGCCAGGAAATTTATCCTTCCACTTAACTAGAAAAGAATGCTTCATTCACATTGGAATTATCTGGAAACTTTAAACACACTGGTGCCTATGTTCTAACCCCAAAGATTCTGACTTAGTTGATCTGGAAGTCTGCCTAAGAATTAGGACACAAATGCACAGCCAGTGTTGACAACAACTGACCTAGAGTATTGTTACTCAAAGAGTGATACCAGGACCAGTAACAGAAGCATTATCCAGCTCTTGTTAGAAATGTGGATCTTAAATGTTCTCATAACAGCCACAGATTGCAACTATGTCAGGTGATAGATATGATAGTTAGATTGTGGTAATCATTGCACAACTTGCATGTGTATCAAAATATGCTGTACACCTTAAAGATATACAGTGGTTGCTTATCAGATATAGTCATGCATTGTTTAACATTGGGGATATATTTTGATAAATGCATCATTAGTCAATTTTATCACTGCATAAACATCACAGAGTGCTTACACAAACCTACACAGTATAGCCCATTTCTTCCAGGTTAGAAACCTGAGCAGCATGTTACTGTACTGAACACTGTAGGCAACTGTATCATAGACTTAAATCTTTGTACACCTAGATATAGAAAAGAGATGGTAAAAGTACTAGATATTATAGTTTGGATCTTAAGTGCCTTCCAAAGGCTTGTGTTTTTAAGGCTTGGCCCCAGGCTGAGAATGCTTCTGGGAGCTAGTGGACCCTTAAGAGGTGGGGCCCGGTGGGAGGAAGTGAGTTCACTGGGGCCATGACCTTGAAGGGAATATTCGGGCCCCAGCACTCTTCTTCCTCCCCTACTTCCTGTCTGCTGTGAAGAAAGCAGCTTCCCACTGCCATACCCTCCCAGCAGAGGCCCAGAAACCGTAGAACCAAGTGACAAGTGCCTGAAACCTCTAAAACATGAGCCAACATGAAACTTTCCTCCATTAAGTTGATTTTTCTTAGGTATTTTGTCACAGTGACAGGAAGATGAGTAACATACTAGGCAACAGGAATTTTTCAGCTTTATTACATTCTTGTGGGGCCACCACTATACTATGTGGGGCCCATCCCTGACCATATTATGCTGCATGTGACTATATCTCAGTAAAGCTATAAAAATAATCTGTTAAAACCTGTAGAATCTCAAGCTCCATCCACACCAGCTGAATCAGAATTTGCCTTTTTAACAAGATCTTTGGGAGATTCAGACCAGAGCAGTACTGCAACTCTGGCTAGCAGTAGAATCACTAGAGATTAAATTATCAGTTTCTGGGCACTTTGCAAGACCAAATAAACCAGATTGTCTAAGGACAGCACCAAGGCACAATATTTTTAAAAAGCTTCCCCAGTGGCTCTCATTTGCAATCAGGGCTGAGAACCACCAAATAGAATAGTTAATCTGTACCTCTGGTGGCATTTAGTGCTTTCTGCCTTGCATTGTAATGATAATTATCTTTGTGCACGACTTTCTGTCCTCTATTGGATCACCAATTCCCTCCGGGCAGAGACTGTTGTATTTATTCATGATGCAAAAAAGAGTGAAGCTCCTACTGTGTGAAAAGCCTTAGATGAGTTCTCAGTCTCTGTCCTCAAAGAAACAGCCCTGTTGTCAAGTTGATGACAATGCAGGAGAAAAAGACACACAAATTATCAAAACACGAGGGTAGGAGTCTATACAGAGGTGAACAGAGAACACTGGGGCGGCGCTGCGTAACTGTCCTGGGAAGTTGGGAAGGGCTTCCTGAGGGGGTGCTACAGGAGCTGTGCTGAGGGATGGGCAGGCTGAGGAGAGGAAATTCCCAAGGAAAGGATTTATAACCACAGAGGCATATGGACAGAAGGGTGGGTACACAATGCTGTTATCCCAGCATTATTTATAATAGTGAAGTATTGTAAACAACCTGTGCCCCTCAGAAGAGGACTGCTAAATAAATTATGGCCCTTTATAAAGGAAAATCAGGCAAACAAAAATATGGATGAAGATCTTGATGTACTAACGTGGAATAGTCTTGACAACAGGTCTCTTTCTTTGATGACAGAGACTACCATTCATCCACTAATGTGAGCGATAGTGGATTACAGTGGAAAAACACAAGGAGCAAAATAACTGCCCATTTAAAATATATTTTTTATGTACCTCATCTACACAAACTCCCTGTCAGACATTGGTTTCTCATTTTGCAGATATGGACACAACATCTCAGAGACATGAAGTCACTTGCTCAATGTCATAATGTTAACCAGAGAACCAAGACTGGGCCCCACATAGGTCTGCAAAGCTAGCAACTGTCCTGCAGCCCAGGCTGGCATAAGTTGCTGGCAGAGGTTGGGCCCAAGGACTAGTCTAGGATCCCAAGGAAAGAGCAGAGGTCACAGCCAGGCTGAGAGAAGAAATGGGCCCCATGAGCACAGCCTTCTGACCTGTAGCTGCTGCTTCCTCCGGTAGAGGAGACCAGAGCAATGGCACTCAGACCTGAAGGGGTGATCCTGTGAGTAGGAGGGTGCTGATGCAGTCACTGCCATTGCTGTGATATTTGGGCCAGGTGTTGGTCCAAGAGTCCTGCCATCCACCACCCTAAAGACTGTTATAGGCACAATGCTCCTGAGTTTCTCTTTCAAAACCTCTGTCTTAGTTACTCTTTCCATTACTGAGACAAAATATCCGACACCCAAAGTTAAAAGAGGAAAGGTTTATTTAGCTCATGGTTTCTAGAGGTTTTAGTCCATAGTGAGCTGACTCCAAGGCAGGGTGGCATGGCAGAGGAGCATCACAGAGGAGAAATAATCTATGGTAAGCAGGCAGCAGACAGCGAAGACAGAAGCAGCAAGCCTGCCTCTCCCTTAAATCCCATCCAGGCTACATGCTTTTGATTGGTGCCACCCACACCCAAGGCAGGGTACTCTTAATCCCAGCATAACATCCCTATTCCCCATTCACACACCCTAATGCAGCCATCTTTAAAACTCCTCACCTATGACCTCATGAGGGGACACCTAGATACAAGTTGTAACACCCTCCATCAGGAGCACATAAGACGGTCGCCTTACTGCATAGTTTCTAAATACCAACCCTTCAAGTCTGAGTTTCCTACTGAGGATTCAGAAAAATCTACGCCCTGCTTTTCCTCCATTGCATGGGTACTGACTTCAACCACAACACACATCAGAGGGCCCATCCCACATAACATCATTCCCTGACAAACTCCAAAGGAAGATGACTCCCATAACACCTAAATCATAAGTTAGGGGAGGTAAGCTTTGGGGTGCCACTCAGAGCCTAGCTCTGTCCTTACCAGCCACCCTCCTTGTGATCAGTCAGCTCATTTCTCTGAGCTTTAGTCTCTTCCCCTGAGACAAAGGATGCCTGGTTCTCCCTGAAGTGAGCAAATGAGATGAGTCTCTGCTGGTCTCCAGCCCCACATGGGGAGTGGGAGACAGAACACAGTGGTGCTATGACAACATTCCTCTCACCTGCACCTAGTCTGTGGCTTTCAAGGCACTTTAACACTTCCTTCCAGGGGCCCTGAGGGGTCTCAAACTCAGAAACATTCAGGGCTGGCGATACAGTGAAGGAGCAAAGTAGGTTGAGGATAAGACCAGAGTGTGAGGGAAAGCATGGCGAGTTGGGCAGTGCAAGCCCCACCTGAAAGACCTGGCAGGCCCAACTCTAAAAAAGGAAAAGATGGGTATAATCCCATTTGTTGATTCTTGCTGCTATTTCTTGTGTGATTGAGTTTCTGTTTAGAAAATCCTTTCCTGGTATTTTACCTATTTTATCTTCCAGACGGTTTACTGTTTCTGTTTTCATGTCTAGGTCTTTGATTCATTTAGGTTTTAATGTAGTATATGGTGAGAGATAAGAGTACAGTTTCATTCTACTACATACAAATAACCAGTTTTCCCAGCACCACTTGCTGAATAGGCTCTCTTTCCCCCCACATATGCTTTCAGCCCCTTTGTCAATGATCAAATATTTGAATGTGTCTGGGAGGTCGGTGTATCCTCAGTTTTCTTGCATGGGGAAATGGTCCAAGGGAACACGGTGAGGGGTGAGGAGGAGGGGAAGGGGAGATGAAAGGAGTAAAGCATGTGCAGGAACCTAATAACCCCAATTAAAGTAAACACTGTGCACCATAACATGAGCTAAGACAAATAATACCAACAGGTAAAAGGGTGGGAGAACCCAAGGAGAAGTGGGGAGAGAAGACAAGGGGAAGGGGATTAAGAAAAACAAGCTGCAGTACGTACATGGAACCACTCCCCAAGATGATTAAACTGCATGAATTGCAAACATGTACTAATAAAATAAAATAAAACAAAATAAATAGAGAGAAAAGAAAAAGAAAAATGTGAGCCAGGCTTGGCTTTTGGGCTTCTCTTTTCAGAGCTCTAAGACTAATGCCAGCTGGGACCCAACAGCAACCACCGTCATGGACTGTTCAGGAATGTCCAGAATTAGCCCAAAGCTGGGAGCAGCCAGGCCTCATCTTCTCCTAGCAGCCTCTCCTGGCTTATGCCAAGCAGGGCTCCTCAGCCTGAGTGCAGTGAGGCAGCAGCTGGGTGTGCTCTGGGAACTTTGGGAGAAGCTCCTCTTCTCTCCCCGACCGAACCTGAAATGGCAGCATTAAATATTCATTCCTTTGGGTTAAGTGCTTCCTCTCCAGGGTCCTCTTTTAAAATTCAAATGCTTCTTTGGAGAGGAACAAGCCACTTGTGGCTCTGAATCCAACGTACTGGAAGTGAGTGAAGGGAATGACTGTGATGCTCAGGGAAGCAAAAGGGACCCCCAGAGCTTCTGCCCTCCCTCCCACATTTCTGCACTTCTCCGCCTTCTCTGCCCCCAGTGCATTTGGGGACAAAGCGTGTTAGGAAGGGGATGCTGAGGTAGGATCAGTCCTCAGTTTCTGTTCTGGGAGACCAAAGGAGATTCACTCAAAAGACCCCTCAGCCACTGAAGAAGCCTCATCTCCCATCTGGGTCGCAAGCCCTCTTGCTGGGAGCCAGTGGGGGGTGATGGCACCTGGAGCTGCACTTTCCCAGTGCCTGGACAGCCAGGAGCAGCCTGGCTCTGAGTTAGAGAAGCAGCATCTGTCTGAGGTAGCTGACAGAGCGGGCAGAGCAGCTCCCTGAGGAGGCTCTCAGGCACAGCGATTGCATTGCGGCTTCAGAAGCGTGGTTTATCATTCCACGCAGGCTTGCACATGATTGGGATGCAGAGGACATCAGTGTGTGCATCCGAGCTAATGAGAGAGGCCTCAATCAGGGCATTAACTAGCAAAGACTACTGAGGACTCCCTGTGTGCCCTGCCCCACGCTAGGTGCAGCCTCCACAACGGGACTTTGGTTGGACTGCTTCTACCTAATGCTTCAGGACTCTGACTCACTTGAAGTGTCCAGAAGTCCGGGAGAGCTCCAAGAACGTAACAGTTCCTTTAGCCATGCTTTGGCAATTATTTGCTTCCTCTCCACACCTGGCTTCCTTTGGAATAGAGGTCCTCAGGTCAAGCAAAGAAATCTTTTCTCTATTGCCTCTGCTGCTGATGTCACCTGCCTCCTGGGTTACACCCTTTTGTCTCATGGATCCTAAGGTGGAGACCACCTCATATCTTTCTGCTGGCTAGAATCAAACTTCAGTGGAGGGAAGGGATGATGGACCAGAGCTTTCCCATCACACACACCAGGACCTCTGCCGTCCACATCACACCCCAAGACACCAGAATCAGGCCTCAGACATCACAAACTCAGGCATCAGAATCAAGGTTTAGTCCCTGGATGGATGATACCTGCAAAGTCACTGTCAGCTAGCCCCATGTCCAGGCTGCCATATCCAGGCCCAAAAGCCTGAGAATTTTCTTTGAAAAAGGGGCAACTAGTCACCTTCCTCACAATAGGACCACTAACTTCATCAGACGCTCTCAGTCTCAGGGCCTGAGCAATGAGCCCAGACAATTTGCTTCAGAGAAAGAGCAGAAATTCCCCACCTGCAGACCACTTCCACACGTGAGAAGCTCATTACCCCCAACGAAGCCTCACACTTTCACCATGCCTTTCTTCTCTCCACATGGGGTCGCCATGATGATTAGCAACAACGTCTACCATGAGGAGCACTGCTTAGATGCCAAATGGTTTGCAGCCCTTGCTGCTAACTCTCCAAGGAGACGGGCTCCTATTCCCACCCTCATTCCACAGACAAGACTGATTCTGATTAGGTTTGGAATGAAACCCTGACAGTGTTTGTCATGTGAAAGGAACCCACTAAATGCTGGTGCATATTTGTACAAAAAATTGTCCAATTTTTCATCAAGAAATTTTTGTGCCAGCAGGAGAAATGGGGTGCAATGGCATTTATCACAGCCCTTTCTGGTCTTGGTGGCTTGGGAAGGCCTGTCTCCCTCACCCCCCGGCCTGTGGCTGTTTGTCTTTCCTCTGAGCACCTGTAACTTAAGTTGTCTTGACCACTCATCTCATCCTGAGTGGCCTTCAAGGCCTACCTCAAGCGCTCCCCTTCTCAAAGTTGTTGTCTTTCCCCTCTCTCATTTTTTTCACCACTCTGCATTCCAGACCTGAAGTATGGCTTCTCTTCCCTGCTGCACTGCGCCCCCTAAGGTCAGGGACTGTATCTTGTTTAATTTTTTTTTTTTTTGCTTCTACAAAAACAACCCATAATTTGCATACACTAGACAACCCACTGTTTTCCTATTTAAAGGAATATCATATGGATCCCAAATATGAATGTTGCCCCATTAAGAATCCATGCCCCATATATACAGCCTGGATGGTCTGGGGAAGTGAGACGGCCTTATATCCTGGTGAAAGAACTCTTGTGCTTGATCTGAGCAAAAGGAGCTTATTCTACCACTCCAGAGAGAGCTATGTGGTCTTGAGGAAATTACTTCCCAGAACCTTATATTCCACAGTCATAAAATGACAATATCTGCTATCTCTGGGTCCAAAAAGTATCTACTCTTTCACTTATACCTTCTTGTGCCCCATTATGGGTTAATATCTAGGTTTTCCCCCAGAGCCTCATGCCTTCACAGATGGGGTTTCTGGGAAGTGATGGGATCATGGATGTGTGATACTGAATTAGTCCACTGATTGGTTTGGCATAGTTCTAGGAATAAATGATGGGCTTACTGAAAAGGGAAGACCCACCATGGATGTGGGTGGCACCAACAAGTATGCTTGTAATCTGGATGAAATAAAAAGTAATAGCAGGAAGAAGGTTGCTGCTGCTTGCTGCCATGCCATGAACTGTTTCTGCTTGGCCATGCCAACCTTCCTTGAAGACAGCTGATTATGGACTAAAACTCTATAAACTGTGAACTAAAATAAACCTGTCCTTTAATTTGTGAGTGTCAGGTATTTTGTCTCAGCAATAAGAAAAGTAACTAATACATACCCTCTTGTCTAGAACTTTTCTCTGAATAAGTGAGGAACAGGTGAATAAATGAATGAACTTGCACTGCATCAATGTTGAGGGTTTGGAGAACAGAGAGACTTGCATCTTGCTGGAAAAATCCTTGAGTCTGATCTGAGCAAAAAGAAGCGATGAAGGAATGTCAACCAGCAGGGGGCAATGTGTGAGCAAACGTGGTAATGGGGGCAGAGGTTGAAATGAGAGGTTTGGAAACAGAGAGAGACTGCCACAGAGTCACTAGAGATACTGAGAGGGCTATGACATGCTAAGAGCGCTCCTATTACTCAGAACATATGTGGTTGCAAATTTCAGAAATGAACTTCATTTTGCCATATAAGGAAAGGGCTTACTGGCTCACGTGGTTGTGGAGGAGAGAGGGGCATCAGGTGTCAGAAACAATGGCACCCTGAAGTTCAAACATTGCCATTGGGGTTTCTGTTTTGCCTTCTGTGTTGGCTGGGATTCTAAGTTGTAATCAACAAAATGGGAAAGGAAAAAAGAAAGAAAAAAGGAAAGAAATACACACAAAAACACAATAGCTAATATAATTGTAATACTAATTTCTATTAACCAATAGAAATTAGTATTGAAAGGAACAGTTAGAGCTTAATTTTTTATCAGTTTTGCATGCCTGTATCTGGTAATCTGAACAATTACTTTGAAGATAACAGTATGCAATATAACAGTATCTAATATAACAGTATGCAATATAATATATATCCATTGTTGATTTCCTATCAATGTTTTGAAATTCTATATCTTTTTAAAATGTTTTATTCTCTCTAAAATAAAAAAAGATTAAAAAAAAATTGATTACTATAAAAAAATCCCAAGAGATAGCCTGTTGAATAAATGGTGCTGGAAAAATTGGCTTGCCTCTTGCCAAGGACTGAAGATAGACCCAAGTCCATCACCATGCACCAAACTCAAGTCAAAGTGGATCACAGATCTCAATATTAAAACAGAAACACTAAATCTATTGGAAGAGAAAGTAGGTAAAAATCTTGAAGACATAGGAGTAGGCAGAGAGTTCATGAACAAAAATGAAACTGCAAGAAAACTTCAAAGAATCAATAACTGGGACCTCATCTTACTGAAAAGTTTTACACATCTAAAGAAATCACCAGCAAAGTGAAAAGAAAACCCACAGATTGGGAAAAAGTCCTAGCTGGCTGTCCCTTGGGTAAAGGTCTTCTATCTAGAAGATACAAAGAATCAAAAAACATGAACCTGTCCAAATTCAAAGCCCCAATCCAGAAATGGGCATCTGAGATGAATACACACTTCTCAGATAAAGAAATACAAATGGTAAATAAATATATGAGAAAATGTTCTACATCTTTAGTCATTCGAGAAATGCAAATAAAAACAACGTTGAGACTTCATCTCATCCCAGTAAGATTGGCCAGCATTAAGAAATCATCCAATAACAAATGCTGGCGAGGCTGTGGGGAAATAGGAACTCTTTTGCATTGTTGGTGGGAATGCAGACTGGTGAAACCACTGTGGAGATCAGTTTGGAGATTCCTTAGCAAACTTGGTCTAGAGGTCCCATTCAACCCAGCTACTCCTCTTCTGGGTATTTTCCCAGAAGATCTGAAAGCATCATATCACCATGATATATGTGCACCCATGTTTATAGCAGCAAAATTTGTAATAGCTAAATTGTGGAAGCAACCCAAATGTCCATCCACAGAGGACTGGATTAAAAAAATGTGGCATTTTTATATAATGGAATATTACTCAGCTGTGAAGAGGAACAGATCTGGGGCCTTTGTAGACAAATAGTCACAATTGGACACCATATTCATAAGTGAAATAAATCAAAGGTTAGTGTGCAGGCAGTGTATTGTATCACCGGTGTAGGAATCTGAAAATGGGAATGTGGATTGGGGAGTGTGAAGGGAATCTGCTCAAAGGTAGGGAGCAGGTGGTATGAGGGGAGAAGGAAAGGGAAGAAGGGGACAGGTATGTAGCTATGTGTGTATTTGCAGGATGGCTAACCTGGTGCCACTGTTGACCTGTGTCGCTTTATGGTAAGGAATAGTTCATGATTGTTTGATCAAGATTGTATGTCTATATGTGGTTTCAGAAATATGCACTTTGAAGTTATCAATATGTGGTGCAGCAACCATTGGTGACTCCCTATCACTGTGTCTGTAATTCAATTTTGATTGTACTGCTCTTGTGCTGCTTTGTGTCTTTTTGTTAATGTTTTCCTTTTGTTGTTGTTGTTGTTTTCTTTGTTTTTTATACTTTTAAAAAATAACAATAAATTAAAAAAAGAAAGAAGGAAGGGAAAAATATATATGTGTGTACAGAGATAGCCGGGATAATCAAACTGCTGATGTCTATTGGTTTATTGAAAGGAACAGTTAATGCTTAAATCTCTCTTTTACCAATTTTGAATGCTTAGATCTGGTAATCTGAACAATTAATTTGAAGACAATATGCAATATAACAAGCATTGCTGAATTCCTACCATCTTGATTAGTGAAACTGTATTGTTTCTAATTTTTTTATTATCTTTTATTATTCTTAATTGTTTGATAAACCTTGCATTCTTACATCTGGTAATCTGAGCAACTTCGTTGAAGATAACAATATGCACTGTAACAACAATTGTTAATTTCCTATGATCTTGTTTTGAAATTCTGTATCATTTTTATTGGTTTTTGTGTTTTGTTTTTATCTTTGTTATTTTGTTTTCTTTTCTCTTTAAAATAAAAATAAAAAATAAAAAAATTTGCCAAAAATAAAAAATAAAAAAATCCCCTCTGGCTGGTTTGAATACAAAAGAATTTGCTAATATGTATATTGTGGTCCACAGTATGTTGCCTAGCCAGAACGAAGGGGGCAGACCAGATACCCAGCCACACCACAAGACTTTTCCAGGAGACTCAGCTCTGGAGCTGTGTGCCACCCATGGCACTGGGATGAGAAACCAGAGCACTGCCATCGTTGCCCTAAAAGAGCCTATTCCTGTGCTACCTGTGCCTCCCTCCTCCTGGGTACCTCAGAGGGAAAGATGTGCTCAGCCCACCCCTTGGGTTCAGCACCATGGCCAGAGGCATAGGGTTTGGTAGACCCTGAATGGGTAGGTCACAGTGGTTGACAGCTCTGCCATTTCCTCCTGTAATGACAAAGTGAAGTTCTCCAAGAAAAATCCTCATGCTGACAGCAGAAGTGGGGAAAAATGCCCTGCAGAGGGAAATTAAGAGAGGGACCCTGTGCTACAAGAAAGTTACTCTGGGGAAGTGCAGGGTGGAGAGAGAGGCCACTGCAAAAATCAGGCAGGAAGGGTAGGTACAGCTGAGGCCAGAGTCCTGGGACTACAAGACAGTGACAGGTACAACAAAAACACTGGGCAAGACAAGCTCCTGTGCCCAGGAGTTGGTGTCACTGGAGAGGAGGGAGAGTGCAAACGGTCCCTGACACACATATCAATAGAAGCCTCCTCTGGCAGGAAGAAATTGACTAAGTAAGGGTTAATTGTCCCTGCCTGGTCTGACAGCCAGAAACAGCATTTTCTCAATGTTGCTTTTCTCCGTGTGTGCCCTTGCTGTGATGGAGGGGAAGAAAACAGTTGTCTGCTTGAGCAGAGGCGAGCATTGTTATGATTTGAAATCTTTTTAAAGTCCCTTCCCCAGGGGGCCTCATTGAACTAGAAAGCAGGTGGCTCTCCTGGTGGTTTGACTAAAGTTCTGGAATGAGCAAGTTCCTATGACAGTCTGGCAGGAAGCTGGTCTTTTATGTAGGTGGACGGGCCGATGGAATCACCTCATGGGACCCAACAGAGAAAACACTCCCCATAGCCAGGGCCCTGCCCAGGGCCTGGCTTTCCTCAGCCGCCTCCAGGAGTCCCATGCTGAAGTGCTGTGTCCCAGCTCCTGCCCAGTAGTCACCAGGACTGCCATCTGCCCTTGAGATCAGCTGGCCAAGGCCATGGACCTCCTTTTGCCTGGGTGAGGCAGGGCTCTCTTCTCAGAAGCTTAGCCTTGCCCACTTCTGCCAGCACCTGCCTGCCATTCATAGCCCAAAGCACCCCCCTTGACTTTATCTTCACAGGGGGCTTCTGCCTCAGTTTCCCTGTCACTTCTCTTCCTGTTGACCTGGAGCTGGGCAGGGGGCACATGAGAGGCTAAAAGTAGGGCAGGATTTGGAAGCAGCTGAGCTATGATGGAGTTTGACTGTTTCCCTTCCAAAAGAGTGACTTATCTGTTCAGGACCAGGAGACACAGCTCATTCATCTCTGTGCATCAGTAGCCACCTTCAAGGGCTGAGGTGTGACCTGAGGAGTCAACACACAAAAATCCTGGGCCTGGTGCACTGGACTTATTCCGTAAGGCTCATGTGGGGAGCCCTAGAATGTTCCTGCTCTGGGGCAGCCTAAACATCTCCATCATGGACAGACCTCCCACCTGACCTCACCTGTTGCCCTACCCACAGGCCCCTGCTGCTGTCCTGTACCCCAAGTCAGACTCCTACACAGAGACCTGCATCCAAATGGATGCAGTCCACATTCCATTCTGACAGCTGATACTTGAATGTCGGTTTATTCCTCCTGCACGCATTGGCCAGACGTATAGCTAGTTTCTGAGTGTCAGCTCCCCCTCTGTTTGACAATTAAGTCTGAGTTGTATGGATGATCAAGTTAAAGTCAGCTGTGAGGCTTTGGAGACCACCTCCTGGCCTTGAGCCTCAGCCTTGTGGCCGTCAGGTGGTGCCAAACCATCTATAACCCCAGCACACTAGGAAATGGAAGCAGGAGGCTCATAGCAAGCTCAAGCCCAGCCTGAGCATCTTAGGGACTTGGTAAGTCCTGCCTCGGAATAAGGAATAAAAGCAGGGCTTGGGATCTTAGCTCAGGGCAAAGGCCCTGGGTTCAGTCCTCAGTGCTGCAGTAATGATGAAGAAGCTAATGAGGATGATGTGGTTTGAGTGGGGGCATCCCAGAGGAAGTGAACTCTGCTCTGCAGAAATCATTCCTAAATGCTCTTAAAATAGATAACAAGGTCATCACGGTGATCCTAGCCAAGATGGCAGATAAGTAGGTTTCAAGGGAGGGGCACTGGGCTGGGGATATAGCTCAATGGAATAAGCGCCTGCCTAGCAAGTGCAAGGTCCTGAGTTCGATCCCCAGTACTGCAAAACAAAACAAAACAAAACAAAAAAAACAAAAAAAAAGGGGGTGGGGAGGGGCCCTTCCAAGGGAGGGCATAGCCTTTTAACAAAACCTGGAAGTAAATTTAAAATCCCTTAAAGCAAAGTTGCCAAGAAGCCAAGGTAGATCTCCAAAGGGAGGGGCTGTGGACTGTGTCTTGCTCTTCATCAGACAAAGGGGCCACCAACGTGCTTCCCTGGCCCATCAACAAGAGCCCAAGTCAGCCATTTTACCTATAGGCACTTTCTTAGGAAGTCACTATTGTGTGACTTTCACTTTGACTGCCAGCCAAGATTCCATTTATTCAAGAAGAGAAAGATGAGGTGATTTAGAATGTGAAGCCATCATTCCTAAACCCTACCTGGATGTGAACGCTGGAAGTCTGTTCACAACATCAATTATTTACAGTGCAAGTTATTGTTGTTCAGCAGAAACTAACTTAACAGCATCTATTCTTTTTTAAAATGAAGCACCTTGGTGACATTGGCTGCTCAGGGTTGCTTAGCGAGAAATCATTTGCCATAATGATAACCAGATCCATTATTTGCTGCACATCTACCAGACCCCACAGAAGCTGATTTCCTCTTTAACTCTCATGCCAAACTCTATAAGGATGGTACTAATGGTCCCACTTCCAGATGAAAAAACTGAGTCTTAGTAACTTGCCCCAGAAGACACAGCTAGAGGCACAGCAGGCTCCCTACAGGCAGGAATGAAGATGCAGGTTGAGCCTTCCAAATACAACCTGGCCACTTCCTCAAGGGGATTAACTCTAAAGTCAGTAGAGCTGGACTATCGGCAATTACTTAGAATGAAAATTTCCTGCGGAAACAAACTTGGGAAGAATTCTGGATTTATACACAGCTCTGTCCAGTGCTGGCCCAGTGCTCCTCTTTGGCTGAGCACTAGGGGTTCATTGTCCAAAGAATACATGTCTGTAAACACTAGAATCTGCATCCAAGAGATGCTTTCACAGGGGAGGCACACTTGAGCCGGGACATATGAACACTTCCAAACCCACCTGCACTGTGGTCTGGTGTGTTGGGGCCAAGGGGCAGAATCACTGCACTCTGCATAACTGATTTGCCCTTGCACTTATGGAGAAACTGATTGACTTTTTGCTGTATGAATAAGTTTAAATCCACACATTAGTTGTAACTAATCATGATGCAACTTCTCCATATAGACACCTCATGCCCCAGTGCTCCCTCCATCCCACCAATCCCTTAATCGACCCTGAGGGAAACACACCAACAAAGACATGATTGGAGGAGACAAATTAATTATAGTGTGCTAGTGCTGCAATAAAATGGGCAGCCCGTTTTTCCATGTTTCTTCCTTTCAGATCAGGCATCCCTCACCTGTGCCAGAGAGTTTAACAAAGGAACAGGACTCATGCTGCAGTTCATAGCAGGAGACATGTCAGGGGAGAGCAGAAGGCAGGAAAAGACCAACATTGAGGGAGAGGTTTTAAAACACATAATGATTTCATGTCAAAACACAATTTCCCAGTGTCAGTGCACTGCTCTGTAAGCACAAGGGAAAAGGGAACTGATTGAAAACCCCTGGAATGAGAATGCACCACGGGTTCTGGAACATTGATGGATGGCCTCGAAAGGGGAGATTGATGGATTATGATTTTCGGGAGGGATCATTACACGCTGAGTCCATGAACAGAACTGCCTGGCATTTGGACACTTCAGTGCAAGAGAAAACCAGTTGGATAATCCTGATTCATTAGCCCATTATCCAAAACCAAACCATACCACTGCAGCAGGTCAGAAGTGGGGCAGAGGGGCAGGTTGAGATTTGGTGTTCAGCAAGCACTTGTCAGATGAATGAAAAAGAAGAGCGGGCCCAGGCCACCTTCTCTGGATTTGAATAGCTGTTGTATGGCTGCAATAGATCACTTTCCCTGCCAGTGTCACTCTGGCTAAAGCAATCAGAGAGGAGATCTGGAGTCTAGCTTCTTGCCCACTGCTGCATCTTTGGACCAGACTACACAGGACAGGGGAGTGGGTGACTTAGAGAGGCCAAAGCTCAGGCAGGGAGGCAGGCACTGAGCATAAGTTACAAGGGGAGAGAAGGTTGGAGACCAGAGAGGCAGTGCCAAGGGTGAGGTGCGAAATAGGAAGTAAGTTCCACAAGGGCTGGGAGGGTCAAGGACAAACTGGGGACAGTGGTTTGGCAGAAAAGTTCAGACTGAAGACTGAGAAAGATGTGAAAATATTGGACAACTGCTCCTAAGTGGTGCCAGCTGTATACATCAGAGGTGGTCTTATTACTTCCAGGACCAAGTAAAAGTTGAGGGAGCCCCAGACTTAACTGCCTGCCTCCCCCCACCCCAGGCCAGGAGCTGGAGTCCCTCAATGCTGCACTGGCTGTTGGGCTTCTAAGGGAACCCATAAACCTATGAGACAAAAATTCAAGGAGAACAAGAACCCATTTTGCATATTTTCTTCCCTGGTTCACATAGGCATCCCTGTCTCACCAGCCAGCACCCTGCAGCAGACCCTATGTGCCCACCTTCTGGTGGACATGGCTCTCTATCCCTTCCATTCCCCCATTCTCAGAACTTCTTCATCTGGCCCCAAGGACCTCTGCTATCTTTTGCATGTCTCTACAATTGTCTTATCTCATCTTTGACAAGGCTCTGTGTTCCTGACCTTTCACTCCGCATTCTCTTATCACAAGTGAGTTGTTATCTGTCCCATTCAGTCCCAGTTCTACTATGAACCAATATGACTAAATCAATGTATATTTAGATGCTAATAACAGAAGGAGGTGATTGCATAAACCTTCGCTGCTGACACGTTTACCATGTGCATTTGGTAATGTGTTTAGTATGTTTCTTTGGGGCCATGGTACACAGATGCTTTAGGGGGAAGGGCCAGGTGGTGGTAGGAAGCTCCAGTCTCATAGCTCCTAGGAGAGACCTTCCAGCACTACTCAAGTTAGTCAGGGGATGCTTTCACCGCTGACAAGTGAGCTGATGAAGAAATCACCAGGGATTTAAGAAGGAGCACAACAGAAATAGAGGATAGACCCTCAGTCCTCTTGGGATGGCTAGGCTATTTGGTGCACCAGTGGCACCTGCCCAGGACTTGCATAGACGATAAGAGCATCTGACACAAGCTGGGTTACCATCTCCATGCCCTGTGAGCCTTGTGGCTTTAGCCAGCCTGAGGAAGAAAGGACCCTAGAGTAACTGGAAGACACATGCATCAAAGTACTCTGTAAGCCTCAAGCACTTCATGGAGGTCCAGCAATGTTACTGTGAAGAGGAAGATATTCATTTGAAATGGTTTCACACTTCCTGGGCATTTGCCCAGTGCCCACAGGTGTTGAGCCCTGTGGAAGATATGGGGCGCAACCGATACATGCTGACGATGTATAGCACGTGCTAGACTTTGGAGATATACAAGAAAGAGATGCAAAAGAGCTCATTAATGTATTGCAAATGCATTACATGCTTGCTCACCCACTTGGATGTAAAGGATTAAATAAAATATATTTTGAAATTACTTTTGCCGATTTCCTTTTATTTACTATATGAGGCTATTAAAATGCTTAAAGCATATACAACTTACCTCTTATTTTCACTGAATAGCTCTAGTCCTGCAGTGTTCTCCAGAAGAATTTTCTGTGAGGACAGACATTCTAGACCTGCCACATCCAATACATTAGCCACTAACCACACAGGACATGTGGTTCTGATCTAGAATGTGCCCTCCAAAGCCTCAGGTGCTCAGAGGCAGCCTGGCCATGCGGAAGGTGACTGGGATATGGGCACCTACGGCTGACTTGTTGTTAAGACGTGGGGCCCAGTTAGACACAGGTCACTGAGGCATGACAGGAAAAGGTGTATTTCCCTGTCTGGCTCTGCCCTTCTCTCTCTGTTTTCTGGCCACATGATATGAGCAGGATCCTCTACCCAGACCATTCCACCAGGACATTTCTGCTTTGGAACCAGCCAACGATAGATTGGAATCTCTAAAGACTGTGGGTTCAAAAATCTGCTCTTCCTTTAAATTAGAAGTGTCAGGGATTGTGTCTTAGCAAGAGGAATGTGACTAAGATGCACAGCTATTGAGCATTTGAAGAATGGTTCATGTGACTGAGGAAATGAATTTTTAATTTTTTGCTATTTTGATAATCTTATATTTTGATAGTCATGCGTGGCTGGTGGTTACCATATCGGACCACACAGATCAGGAGGTGTGGGACTGTTTAGACCAGGAGTTCTATGTCCTAGTTGCATGTTGGACACTTGTGGCACTTTTAAATGGCACAGAAGCAAACCCCACCCTCGCTGGGGTGGGCTAAAGTCTGAACACTGGTGTGTTGAAAATGCTCACTGGGGGATCTTAAAAAATTGGTAAGATGGAGAGCCAATAAATTATGAAAAACAGGCAAAGGACGAGGGTGGGAGTTGCTATTTATTGAGTTGTTGTTGTGCCAGAGCTGGAGTTTGTGTTGTTTCATCTGACCTTCATAATAACCCTGTGGGGCAGGTATTAGTACCATCACCATTTCCATTTTACAGATCTCAAAACTGGGACTTCACCCAAGTCACCCAGCTATGGAATGGCAGAGCTAGGATTAGAACCAAAATGTACAAAGGTCCACGCAGCCTCTCAGCATTTACAGACAGAACTAAGCAGCCTCAGAGGACCCGTGTTGCATTACTGGACCTGGGGTAGCCCTGGAGAAGCAGGATTCTCACTGCCTGGGCAGACCCAGAGCTTCCTATCCTTCCCCTGTGTACGGCTGGGCTGGGCTGGAGGGCAGCTCTGTATCCCCAAGGAAACACAAAACAAGCCAGCAGCCGCAACTCTGACAACAAAGACATCTACTTGGAGCTGAGACAAAACACTTCAGAGGGCTAGAAGGGCTGACAGCCGGGCACCTGCCCCTCCCGGGGTGTCTGCAGGGAGCCGTCGTCACCAGCCAGGAGCCTCAAGCCTCCTTGATGCCTGGCTTTGTCATTTATGACATCAAAGTGTTCCTTTGAGCTAAAAACACTGGAGGGTCTTTCGAGGATTCCAAGAGCTGGGGAGCCCTGCATGCCCGGAATAGAGATGGCAGTGACTGGCAAGGGCAGCCCTGGCCCCTGAGGGCTTGGTCCTTGGGCGATGCAGGGAGGCCACCCTCGCCCAAGCCTGCTTGCCAGGAGCCCATCAGTCCTTGTTGTATCATGCGTGTGCGGCACATGCATGGGGCAAGGCAAGAAAGGGAGCAGGTGGGTGAGTGGGTGGTCGGCCTTGAGGAGAGGGGATGGAGTCTGTTTTCAACCTTGGTTCACCTCTCAAACAGAGACATTTTTGTTTCCAAAGGTTAAATTTGAGGGTGTGTGTTCCCTCAGCCCCTCTCTACTTTAGTAAATGATTCAGTGGAGAGAATGCAAGAGAAACTCCTACCAGGTCCTGGGTGCTGAATCCTGGTTCCACTGTAGACACACCACCCAGTTCCTCTGCAGGGGTCACCCCAAGACACAGGCACACAGTAGGTACACAGGCGGGGAGCTATTAGGGGACATCCTCTAATTCTTCAGGGCTACAGTGCTTGTCTGGCACGTATGGGCAGGGGAGATGTGCAAAAAGCACTGGGCGCCTGCTCTATCCCTACCTCGGGGCAGAGGCTGAGCCCCGTGTCCTGCCCTCTGGGGCTCCCAGCTTAGCAGAGGAAGCCAAGTACGCAAATGACAGTGGATGTGGAGACCAAGAGGAGGAGTGCAGGGCGGTAGGATCAGAAGACGCCTCCAGGAAGACAGGAAACCAGGGACTAGGCCAGTGGGTGGGCAGGGGCGGAGGACACAGACCTGGTGGAACTACTTTTCAGATTATTCCAACTTCTCTCAGAAAGAAAGCAAGCTGACAATGAGTTCCAGGCATACATGGGGCCCGTTGGGAAGTCACCCCCACTCTTCCAAGGGGGCTCCCCTTAGGTCCAAGCCCAGGCCATGGTCCTGTGGGGATGACATTTCTGAGGAAAGACATTCAAATGGGAGGGCCTCAAGTTTCACAGATGAACAAACTGAGGTTAAGAGACACAGGATATCTGCCCTTTAAAGTGACCAGGACTCAGCTTGAGACTGGGGTTTGATGGGAAATTGTAGGAAATAAAGACAGGATCCTCAGTAGCCCTCAGGTTAACACTGAGGGCCTGGACGTCCCAGGGCTTCTCCACACAGTGAAGGACAGAGAGGTGCAAGGAGAAGGCCTAGGTCTCACCCAGGTGGGGTGCCTCCATGGGGAGCCAGTAGCGACATACACAGGAGTTATAGGTGGCCAGTGGCAGGTGCTCTGTCCAGTCCTGTGTGCGCTGTGGGGAAGGATGAGCCAAACACCCACGGCTCCCAGCACGAGAAGCTGCTGATAGAGGAGAAGGGTGCCGGAGGAGGCCGCCTATCAGCATCTCGGTGGTGACAGACTGCAGGGAGGAAGGGTCTGGGAGCTGCTTTTCCCAGGGATGCTTTCTCACACTGAGCTGCCTGCTGCCACTGAGCTGGAGCCGTGGCAGTTGGCATCCTGGCTGGGGATGAGTGGGGACTGAAGAAGAGCCCAGCTAGTCCCAGCTCGGCCGTATTATCTCCTCCAGACCTCACCGCTCCTTTCTGCCCAGGAAGAGCAGGGTTGGTCAGGATGGCTTCTCTTCTCTCTACTCATGTAGCAACTCTCCTCCCAAAATTGAATCTTTTGGGATGCTGCCTGCCCAGAGGCTTTGCAAATGTTTTATCATTCTATTACCAGATTTATCTGGAACCTGTGAGGTACACATTGCTTTCCCTGCATTTTAAGGAATCTTGGCTCAGAGAGGGTAAGGAATTTGCCCAAGATAGCTAGATAGCAGCAGAGCCAGGTTTCTATCCACAGTTGATGCCTGTCTTTCCAGGAAGCCCCTGGAATGACACAGGGAACCGAGGCGGGGAGAGACTACAGCAGCGATTCTCAGAGTAAGGTCTGCTCTATCAGAACTCTGGAAGTGGGTCCTAGAATCTGTGTTTCAGCAAGGCTCCGAGGATTCTGATGTCACTGAAGTTGAGGGTGCTAGACTGGACCACAGTCTTTGAGGAAGGTTCCACAATGGCTGTGAAGAAATCAGATTCAAGCATTCTAGCTCCTGTGGGCAGACAGACAGGTGACAAAAGCTCTCTAGGTAACTCTGAGCCCTCCTTTCGACTAGGTGCACTCCTTGGCCATGTTTTTGGCCTGTCGTGTCCAGCTGTAGAAAGAATGAATCCTGGTTGTACCCTTGGAGCTGACCCCCTGTAACATCCCTGATATCTGATCACTCTTGCCTCTCTTCAACAAAAATTCCTGCCAACTCTATTTAATAAGAATCCCCCTAAGCTTGATGTCCCTTACAGTAGTTTTTTTTTCTTTTTGGTCCTTTTGAGACAGGGTCTTGCTATGCAGTTCAGGGTGGTCTTGAGCTCACTTTGTATCCCAGACTGGTCTCAAACTCCCATCAATCCTCCTGCTTCAGCCTCTCGAGTGCTGGGACTACAAGTGTGCACCACCACGCTTAATGAGTACCTTACAGTAATTTTTCCACCCACTGATACCTCTCTTTCACCCCTGGCCATAATCCCCACTTGCCCTTGCTGCATTCAGACTTGAGCCCCACCCTCCCTCCTACGGCCACAATATTGACATATTTCCAAATTGTCCTAAACAAAGCCTTCCTGACCATTTCAGCTCGTGTCAGAATGAGTGTTTTTCTTTAGCAGAGGGAAGGAGAAGAGGCTCATTCTCCCTTCTGCCAATCCAAAACCCTGCATCTCAAACTGAGCAAGCTCAGAGGACCATTTTCCCAGTTCCCCTACAGAGCTCAGCATGCCTGGTGTTTGATGCAGTGAAATACCCTACCCTATGAGGACATATTGGGATGGCAGCTGAAAATAGCCAGAGGCATGCACCAGAGTTCACCTTGGGTATGGGTGCTGACCCTGAGGGGAACATCTACAAAGCCCAGGAACATCCAAATGACAGCAGGGAAGGAGTCAGTTGAGTCATGGAGGGTGTCCAAAATAGGTACCTGTCTCCTAACAGAAGCTACTTTTCTCCCTTGACTAGAGTTGGAATAGTCCTCATGATCCTGGACTACATTTTAGGTTTTCTAACTGTAGGCTGTTTCAGAACTGAATTCAGGCACTATGGGCTCTACTTCAGACTCCCTCACCTACTGAATAAATATCCTTGTCCAGGTCAAATATCCCTGAGCCTTAGTTACCCCATCTGTATAATGGAACTTCTGGTGGCCATCTCTGTCTACCTCACAGCCACAGACCTGCTGTTCTCAGGTGAGAAAAAGAGGGTATGGAGTGGGAAGGGGGCCCCGGCCAGGTAAATAGCAGGGAGATGCCAGTACAGTGAGACGTGAATCTGGTGCATTGAACGGTTCACTAACAAACACCTAACCCTTTTTGTATCAGAAATTGGGAGAGCCATCTGGGCTCTGGGAAGTTCTCCAGCTGCTGAGAAGGGTCCCATGGCTGCCTAACCCAACTGGATATGTGTGCCAAAGCATTTGGAGCCCATAGGTGAGTAATCTGGGTGACTTGTGGGTCAGGGGGGTCACTAAGAAAAGAGGAAGTGGGATCAGGAGTAAATGCCTGGCTGACAGGACCATGGCAGAATCCCTTATATGTGCTCTGTGCCACAGGAGAGAGAAGGGTCTGTCCTAAGAAGGTACAGTTGGGGAGACATGGTAATGTTTCTTCCCACAGCCCTCACCCACCTCTGTGCAGGAAGGTTCTCCCATGCAGAGCTCTGAAGTCTGCCTCCTGCAGACCCTACCCTGTCCCCAGCACCCTGTGTCCTCCTGGGCAGCCGGCTGGCCTTCCATCTGTGGCTTCTCCTGCAGCACAGTGTTTTTGTCTAGCAGCTGAGACTATCTAGCAGCTGAGACTATCTCTACCTTGCCCATACTTTTCCACTTGCTCGAGTTGGGCCCCTACATGTGTGGCCAGAGCAAGCTGGACCAGGCCTCTTCTGCTTTCAGTCACTACCTACTCTGCTCCCAAGGCAAGTGGTCCATGTCCCTGGTTGCACATCATGATGGCTGGGCTGACTTTAGAAGAACAGATCCCTGGACCTGCCCCCTACCAATTGAACTGGACACTCTGAGGACTTGTTCCCAGCATCTGCATTTTTAAAGGTCATCAGGAGATTCTGACACACAGCCAAGGATGAGAAAGCTGAATTAGAAGCCCAGGGCACACATGAGCACACAGACACACATGTGGTTGGTTGTACACTTTTCAGATAGGGAAACTGAGGCTCAGAGGTTTTCTCAAGGGCTCACAGCAGGTCTGCAGTATATAAGCTTGGGCTCCTTGTTCAGGACTATCTTTTATTCCAGAAATGTTACTGTCCCCTACTATTGCACTGCAGATCTCTTCTCTTTCTGGCTATTTTAACAATGCAGTAGAACCTCACCACCTCCCTCTCCTTAATACAGCTACATTCTGTACCTGATATCTTTACCCTGTCAACTTGACAGGCTCTGAACAGCTTTGTACTTCTCAAGACCAGGATATGTGTCTTTTCACACACTTCCTAAATCTCATGTGCATCCTGACAGGAGGAGGGGCAAGAGAAAGAGATCGTCTCTGGGTAAAGTAGGGCAGAAAAGGAAGAAGGCCCGGACGGGGAGTCCTGGGAGGCTGCTCAGGGCCAGACCATGCACTCATGGCCCCCAGATGCATTGGGGCATGAGGTCACTGCAGGCATGTAGCATTCCTTTCCTCTCTGGTCAGACCTTCGCTAAATGCCCCCAACAGGATTAAAAGCTGACAGAGGACTCAGCCCATCACAGGAGCCCTGCTACCACCCCAACCCTGGTCAGCCTTATATCAGGCCACCCTCACACCTGCTGTTACCCTTCTCCTGCTGTGTCAGTGCTCTGGGGCTGTGCCTCGCCTCTGATGTGACCAGAGTCCCCTATGCCCTCGGGGCCCCCTGGGAAGATGTTCGTGGAACTGGACGCAGGTTACAGACGCCACTTGCCTCCCAGAAATGTTCCCTGTTCTAATCACTTTTTTAAACTCCACAAACACAATCTCTGCACCGTGATCAATTATTTAGCAGAAAATGATGCATCGTATTAGCAACTAGATGGCATTTAATATGTCCCCAGAATTCTAATGACACACCGTCACCAGAGGCCTGATGCAAATTTTCCCCTGCCCATGTTTCTGAAGTCTTCCCAGAGCAGAGAGGAGCCAAGATCTATATGCTTTTGCTTGGTGTCAGACTTAGGTGGCCCTCAGAATGTAATCATCCCAGCCCCTGCGGTGGTGCAGTATCCTTGTGACTTTATTTGTTTTCTTTCTGCCTCACAAATTACTCCTTTTGCAAGGTTGTTTGTTCAGTGTCAGGAGGTTATTAACAAACTTAAAGCCCGGGACCTTAGTCAAATCAGAAGAGGGGCCGAGGAGGGCTGATTCAATATTTAAGAGGCCACTCCTTCTGCCTCCCATGGTGCCCCAAAGCTAGAGGGCCTACAGTTCAGAGGTCCTAACCAAGGGAGGTGATATTAGCTGCTCAGAAAGTCCTGGCTGCCTCATACTCTAACATCTGAGCCCTGTGATGCTGCTGGACAAAGGCTTAAAGGTGACCAAGGAAGAACACCAGAGTGTCTTCATCCAGGTCCTTGGCTCCAGCAGTCCTCAGCCTTGGTTTCTTGGCCAAGTGCAAACCTCACTGGCCGGGTATCTGCTCTAGGACCCACAGCACCTATGGGACATGGACTTCAGGATGAGCCCTAACTACCTCTGTACAATCCAACCGGTTGTGCATTTGTTGTGCCTGAGACTCTCTGATCATATTTTGTAATGTGTCTGCAATATGCTGAGTACCTCCAATGTGTCTGTAGCTATGCTAAGCCCTGGCAGGTGGTATGCCTAGTCTGCAAGGCTCACAGTGCTCTGGCCACTTCCAGGAGAAAACCCACAGGCTCATGGCCTCAGGGGTCTGCCCATGGTTCTCAGCTTGAATGAGGAAGATGCAACATTCAACCCAGGTCTGACCCATATCTGGCCTTCTATCCCCCACACAAGGCTGGGTCAGTGTTTCAGACTCAGAGAAGTCTCCCAAAATGACAATGTCAGTTTCCCCAGGAGGAGCTAAAATGGACAGACAGCAAGCTGCCCAGGATCAGGCAACTGCTGTGTGTCCTGATAGTGGGGGCCAGTGGTGCTCACACAAATCTATGCATGTGCTAAAACTCACAGGAATGAGCACCCTAAAGCATTGATTTTACCATATGACCATTTAAAACTGGAATTGACTTTAAAAAGAATGACAGTCAAGTAAAACTAAGCTTGATTTTAGAAAATGACCTTGCTTAATGTTGCTAAAAAACAATTTTATGTAAGTTTTTATATGTTATATAGATAGTTTGTACATAGATTTTAGAAATTTTGGCAAAAATGAAAGCCATATTTATCAATTGTGGTCACCACTGGGGCTAAAAATAGACTGGAGGGTAAGCAGGTCTGTAGCTCCCATTCTGCATACATTTGCTTGAATTTTTTATATTGGCAAGTCATTGCTTCCACTGAAAAAAAAGACCAAATGGCAAAATATTTATATGATCTGAGGAGAAACCAGAGTATACTCATTACCTGTTAACTGGTTTTAAAGTGAGGGTCTTGGTGCTGATCTGTGTCCTTCCAAAGATGTGCTGTGTACCCTCAGCAGTAGGATCTTCAGAACCTATCATCAGAAAGCTGGCAGCTGAGGCAGCCGGGAGAAGGACCCCGAGGGCTAGAAATGGGAAGACCGAAAAGTTATGGGAGGCAGGCATCAAGAGAGCCCCTGTGCCCACCCAAAGACAAAGGGCAAAGCGATCCTTCCTACCTGCCATAGCACAGTGGCTACAGGGAGCCTGTGGTGCCACTCCTGCTCTGAGGCGGCCCGGAGACTTGATTTGGAAGGACAGGATGAGTGGAGGAGGGGTGACTGACTCATCACGGATGATGGTGGTGACAAGAAGGGCCAGAGCCGCCATTTGTGCACCCAGGGCTGCCTCCACCATCCCCTCTCAGACAGGTGCTGCTGGACATGAAGTTCACACCCCTCTCCGTGCCAGGAGATGGCTGATAGTCATTCTGTCTTACAGAGCCACCTCAGAAATGTGTTCCACCCTTCTCGCAGCCACACAGCACTTCTGTGGAGGGACCTGAATTCAAAGCAGTGCTGTCTGAGGCCAGAGCCCCACTGTCTTTGTGAAGATGACTCTGGTCACTGCTGTGACTCTCAGCCCAGCCATGCACTCAGGGACTCCTGCATGGAGGGAACACAGCTGTCAGTGGGATAATTAAAGGAACAAGAACAAAGTCTCAAATCTTCCCCAAAGACCAACTCATAATTGGCCGTGAACATGTATAGTGAATAGAGATACCCACTTCAAAAAACATAATTTAAGAAAAAGTGTGCTGCAAAGCTCTGTATAGTGTAATCATATTAAATATTAGTGATTTAGGGGAAACACATCTTTGAAGGTACCTAAAAGACATCCAATTCCCTTCAAGGTGAAGAGAGTGGGTTCAGAGAAGGTAAGTGTTTAGTCCAAGTTACACAGCAAAGAAGTTCCAGACTTGGCACCTGAGCCCACCCTGCAGACTACCAAGGGAAGTCTGCATACCACTGGACAATCTGGAAGCCAGCAGGAGCCCCCTGCTCCCAGGCTCCCTTGCTCCCAGGCTGCCCTGCTCCCAGGCTTCCCTGCTCCCAGGATCAAATCCCTTCATCAGGACAAATCTGTAGTCTTTGTTGCCTAATAACATCATCTCAGTTCCTGACATGTTCCTTAATCACCCTCGTGGTGCTGAGTGCGTGCCCAGCCGAGGTTTCTGATCTCAAAGATGACTCCTGGAAAAGATGACACGTTGCATTAATGTAAACTTTTTCAGATAATCTCTCTGGAAACAAATCCCGGTCTTGTGCTATTTATACCCTGGCATGAACCCTGGGACCATTCAGATGTATTTCTGTTTACTCTGGCCCCTTCCCAGCCGGTCCTTCAGCCAAGCTAAGATACCCACCCCTGGGCAAAGATGGTGCCCTGTGGTCCCAAGAAAGAGTCAGTAGAGTCAGGGAAAGGGTCCTTGTGGCCACCCCGTTCCCAGGAAGGCAACCAGCCTGGGAAGGCAGAACCCCTTTGGCATGCACGTTCTGGGGGCTGGCTGCACAGAGAGTCCATGACCATCTCAGACCCCGACAGTACAGCTCAGAGTGCACAGCAGCCTTGACCCTTCTCTGGCTCTTGGTCTTCTGCCTGCAGGGTCCAGTCAGGGACATTGATTCTGAGCCCGCAGAAGAGTGGTATTGGCTGGATGGGTGAGTTACCGCTGAGCACCTCGGGGACCCACAAAGGCTGCTGGGCCTCTCCTGTGCTTCTTCTACTGCCCACTCCTTACCCAGAAGCCAGCTCCACTTGCCATGCTCGGTTACCTCCTGTGTGAACTCTGCCACCACTGTCAAGGACAGCAGCATCTTCAGCAGCAGAACAACCATTAAAGGCATCTGTCCAGCTGGGCATGGTGGCACATGCCTATAATCCCAGCACCTAGAGGCTGAGGCAGGAGAATAGCAGGTGTGAGCCCAGTGTGACTGAGAGGTAGCCAGTGGCCTCCTGGTGTCATTTCTGTTCCTTTATGGGGCTACATAAAACTGGTGGCTCTTTGGCTAGGATTCACCCAGCAATGGCTATTTCATGGCCATAGACCATCCAGAGTGGCCCAGACTGAATTCTCATTCCCTTCTCCCACACCCTCCCTCCCAGCGCCCTCCCTGGGAATGGGAGAAGCCAGAGCCCTTTTCTGCATCAGAGTCCTACAGTGGTCAAGGGCAAAGGGCCCAGACAACAACCCTTATCCCAAGGCCCAAGCCACTGGCCCTCTCTACCTGAACTCCAACTCAGCAGACACCAGCAGAGCACCTGCGTGCATGAACCTTCATTGGCTCTGTGGTTTCTGGTCTCTGCAGGCAATCTGAGTGGAGGGCCCCTGGTCTGAGCTTGGAGGGCTCTGCTGCATGGGGAGAGCGTCACTCACCCACTTCCGAAGCTGTGGGCTTCTGTCCCTCCTGCCAGCACTTGGATCCCACAAGGAAAGGGGAGGGTGAGCTCTTAATCTGTTCAACACCTTGAGGAGGTTCTGCTTGTGCTGCTAACTCCTAACGCTCATTTAGGAATGTTTACTTGATGACTTTAATTGAAAAGTAAAACCACTCAAATCCAAGTAATTAAAAGCTTCCTATATGGGTTTATGGGATTATGGCTTAGAAGGGAAACAGCTCCTCTCCTTTTCCGTCCTCCCATCTTGGCACTAGCCATGTCCCTCTGGGTGGGCTACCAGGCTACCAGGCTGCATGGGTTTTGCCATCCCTCTCACTACCTGGCCAGACAGGGGAAGCTCCAGCTGAGGATGCCCCTTCCTTCATTTATTATTTCCATTTACTCATGCTCCCCGGGAGCACCCGCTGTGTGTCAGGTGCCATCTAGGTGCTGTGGAAGCAGCAGGGAACATGACAGATGTGTCCCCAGCTGTGCTCTGTGACCCTGGCCACTTCAGAATGTCAGGACATCAGGTGGCAGAGTTGTACAGGCTCTTCAGCATTCCTGGCCCAGCTGCTCCTTTCACAGAGGTCACAGGCAGCCTGAGCAGCTGACCCATGGCTGGAGGCCACAATCCACGGCCTAGGTCAGCATCCCCTGTTCCTTGTCCCCAGCCTGTGGGAAGAGAGACAGCAGCGAGACCTCCTCAACAATGAGCAGAGTCTGCCCTGCTCACCACCCTGAAACCCTTGCCCAAAGCAGTTTCTCCGTGGTCCTCAGCAAAACTTCCAACATCTTCCAAGCCTCAGGTATAAGTGCCACATGTCCCCTCCCAGAGCTCACAGTGCTGGCTGGCGGGAGGGGGACAGACATAGCCTGGGAAGGACTTCGTGACAGAAGCACATGGCCTGCTTTTTAATCCACCCTGTTTCAGCAGACCCCAGGGCTTCAGCCTGTGACTTTCTGGGATAGGAGAAAGACATGGCTTGAACCCTGGCTCTGGGCTTATTCTCTTTGAGTCCTGGGAAAAGTCACAACCTTGCTGATCCTCAATCTGTTCATCTGTAAAGTAGAGATGATAATAGTCACCTCATAGTATCCTCTGGAGTGTTCGTGACACAATATAGGTGATGTGCTTAGCATCGTGCCTGGGAAATGCACAAGGCTCACATGCTGTAAGTTCTTTTCTCAGCCTCCAGTCCACAGCCTGCAGGTGCTGGCATGGGCTGGGGCATACAGCAGGTGCTCAGTACTGGTGATGGAATGGCTCAGTGGGGCTAGGAAAGGGCCGTACAAGCCAAGCAGGCTGGTGGAGTGGCATTAAGCAGGCTGCAGGCAGGTGCTTCCTAGGAGAACCACCTCCTGGGCCTGCTCCTCTCTCAGGTGCTTCTTCCCTAAGGACAAAGAATGAGAGCAACAAGCCTTCCTAGGCCCCTGGCAGCCTTGTGGGCCAGCTTTCTCCTCCTTGGTGACCCCATTTTTTTCCTGCTTGCTCCCTTGACTCATACATATATATCATCAGGAGACGCGGGGGAACTTCACCTTCCCAGGCTTTTGTTCTCCCCCAGCCCTTTCCCAACCCCTCCAAATTCCCTTTCACAGAGGTAAGCTATGGCCTCCCCTTCCCACTCCATGTGGATGAATATTGTTTCTTAAGTCCAGAAGGCACCTATGGAAGTGATGCTTAGAAGCAGCCAAGTCCAGGTAACCCATCCAAGTAAAGTCAGGTGAGGTTAGAGAAGGTCAAGCCTGGGCTAATAGTGAGACAGCTCCAGCCAGTGGAGCCAGGGGGAGTTTTGGAGTAATCTGCCTTTCTGACATAAGAGACAGGGGCCATGGAAAGAATAAGGGCCAGCATCCAGGGGGAGCTTTGGGATGATCTCCCTGGTGCAGTGAGCCAGAAAGTTCAGCAGCGGGGGAGAGAGTGAGCTTCTGCAGATGTTTGAGTGAGGGAGAACTGGGACTGGCAGAGGGCAGCTGTTAAGAAGATGGAGAGAAAGAGCTAGATGTGAGGGTGCACAAGGTAGGCCATCAAAGGCAGGGACTCAAAGATGCCACAGCCAGATATCACAGGGAGTGGAAAGCAGGAGGCCAGCATGGACAGAGGATGCAGCAGGCAGTGCTGGCCCCCTCTCTGCCCCAAAGTGCTATCACTCCAGAGGGCTGAATTTCCTCCAGCAAGCATGGAGGATATTTATGAGACAAAAAAAATTCCAAAAACAATTCTAGTAAAGAAAAATATAAGAAACACCTGTCTCCCAATCGTGTCTATGTATCAGCAGCAGAAAACCTAGTTAGTACTGGCAAGAAGGCTAGGATTGTGGAAGAAGAAGGTGAGATAAGAAATGTGTCCCACTCGGGTTGTCACACAACTGCCCACTTCCCAGAGGATAAGACTGGGCATGCTGGGCTGGCGGGAGCAGCCTCTTCCCCCTATCTGGGGTCCCCGGAGGATGACCACACCTCCAGGTCCATGTCTGTCTGCTGTTCTGGACAGAAGCCACCTAACTACAATTCATTCGATATGAATCCTAAGTCCCAGCCCAGCCTGTGACTATCTGTCTCCTCCTAGGGCCAGAGCTGCCTGGCCCAGCAGAAAGCCTGAACAAGACAAAGGACAGGCCGTCACAACCATCTAGGTTTCATTCCCGCTCAACACCAGGCAGCTCTGTCTCTAGGGGCCACAGCGTGACCAGCTAGCCCTAAGGCTGAGGGCAACACAAGGGGCAAATGGAAGCAAGCATGGAGCGACTGGGGGAGGCTCCCTGAAGGAGGAGTCCCTGGTTGGCTTAAAGGACAAGCAGAAAATGACCACAGGAAGAGTTTAGTGTTTCTCAGGCAATTCTAATTATCTTGAACCAAAGGCACTGAGAAGTTTCTAGCATGAGAGAGAAGAAAATGAAAATACTGCTGATTTGGCTTAACTCACAGTGAGTCACATATTAGGCACCATCTAGATGCTGATTGGGAGGAGGATAGGGGAGAGGACTGAAGGGTGGGCAGACGTTGGTCACAAGGACTCTGTGCTGGCCAAAACTCAGACCTTTCCCATGGAAGCAATAGAGAGCTCTGAATGAATCTTGAAGGCAAGTGAGGGAGTGGGAGGAAATGCAGGTTTTTGCATTTCCATTTCCAAGAGGTCATGGCCACAGAGCTGAGCAGGTTTTGTAGACAACATCATGATCCAGGACTTAGCAGATGGTCAAGATGAGTTGGGTGTGTGTACTACTTTTCTACTGCTGCCATAAAAATTTACCACCTACGGAGTGGGCTACAACAACAAGAATTTGCTCTCTCATAGGTCTGGAGGCCAGAAGTCTGAGGTGAGTCATGTGGCTTCTGCAGGAAGCCCCGTGGGAGAAGGCTTCCTGTTCCTGCCAGGTCTGAGGGGGGCCAGCATACCTCAGCTTGCAGCTGCACCCCTCTGCCTTCCACTGGTAGGCACAGGGCTGCCCCTTCTTCTGCATCAAGTCTCCTCTGGCCCCTTTATAAGGATACTGGTGATGCAGTGGGCCCACCCACAGTCATCTCCCCATCTCAGAGTCCTTAGTCACATCTGTGACTCCCTTTTTCCATATAAAATAACACTTACAGGTTCTAGATTTCCAGGGATAGGATGTGGACATTTGGGGGTGGAAGTATTATTCACCTACCATGGTGAGTCATTTATTAGGCAACAACTGGGGATTTTGCAGGAGTACATTGCCTGGGTCATGGAGCCTTGGACTAATGCATCTGCTGCCTGCAGATGGAGGTGTCCACAGCATTTCCATGGGTTTCTGGGGGTGGCAGTCTCTGGTGTGCTCTGCAGAGGCGGAGCAGATCCTGAGTGTGAACAAGAGGGCAATATTCAACAACCCTAAACCCATAGTCATTGACGCGGTGCCACCAGCAGAGACTCAGAGATAGAACTGTGTCCTCCAGGCCCTGCTGTGCCAATGGGCAACTCTTTGATCATTGTAATACCAGAAGGTTCAGCAGACCTGCGGAAGACTCCAGGGCAGCTGAGGTGGCTCTGGGTGGAAGTTATTCATTATCCAATATGAAAATGTTTAAATATGTAAGTATTTAAATAAAACACATAAGTATTTTAGTTTGTGAATATGGATGGATGGCCGTCCACTCTGAGAGGGGGAATCCAGGCATTTGTTTTGAATATGGCTCTTAAACTGCTGAATGGAGCCGCCATGGGGGAGGAGGGATTGTGTGCCCCCACAGGCTGCCACCCCCAGCCACCCTAACACCTGGATGGGTGCATCCTTGAAACAGGGTCTTCTTCTTAGGCACTGAAGAAGTACGAACATTTTCCTTGCCCTCCTTTCTTTCCCCTTAATTTTCCCATAAGCAATTCTGTATTTTTCTTAAAAGTCCCTTTATTACAGAAGGAAATGTACCAATCATCTAACTACATCTATTGGAGCCAGCTCTCAAAGCTGCCAATCTGCCTGCTCCTGGGTTAGTTCCTTTGTCCTTCCACTCTGGCTTTCGAGGGACACAAGTGGACTTCAAGCTCTGGTACCAGCCACTCTCAGAGAGATGAGAAAGATCCCAGCATCTCCAGTTCTCATATAGAACCAAAAACATTGGTGGGTGACAAAGATACAGATAAAAGAATAGAATGGAAATTCCAGACTGACTGCTGATCAAAGGAGCCACAGGGACATCAGAGTTTGCTGAGCTAAGTGTAACCAGAAATTTCCCACCCACTCTGTGGCTGGGTGAACTGAGCCCCAGAGCCGTGAACATGAGCAAAGTTCGTGGAGTGCCTCTAGTGAAGACTGGCCTTCTGGTGTTTGTTAGGCACAGTCTCCAGATTTGTTTGGGTTGCACATTCCTTCTAAGATGTATCTAAGAGCTGGGGCTGTGCCTCAGTGGGAGATCGCTTGTCTAGCATGAATGAGGCCCTGGATTCCATCCCCAACACTGCAAACTATTTAAAAATATCAAGCAAAGATGAAATGCCTCAGAGAATGTTGTGTGGGAGTGAGTCTGTCAGAGCTCAAGGTGGCTACACAGTTCCCTTCCTTTACCCTTAACTACTGCTGTAGTCAGAAGCACTCCAATCTGTTCTGTACGAGTAAAATGCTTGCATACGTCAGTGCATCCCTGGTCACATAGGCACACAGTGAGGGCCCACGAGCTGCATCTGCAGAGCAGCTCTGAGCCGCAGGCAGTTCATCTTACATCCTAGCACAGCATCTACTGCACACATTTCCTTCACAAGCATGGCTGCAGCAGCACCTCTACAGCCAGATGAGAAATAAAATGCCAAACAAAGGGCCACTCAACAGGTTTAGCCCCTAGCGGGGAGGACAACAGACACTGAGCAAGGGAGGAAACAGCGTCATGGTAGCTCAGGAACCCAAGCACAGAGACAGTGCTGGATGAAGGGTTGTGCTGTGGAAGATGGAGGGGAGAGAGGCCTTTCTGAGCAGGTGACATTTCTGTAAATACCTGGACCAAGTCAGGGTGGAGCTGTGATAGTAGCTGGGGAAAATATCCCAGCTGGAGCAATGGGAAGGCATTAGCCTGAGCAGGAAAGTACTGTACTTGATGAGCACAAAGTAGCAGGGCACCAGCACACCCCAAACAGTGGAAAGATGGGAGGGTGTTACTGTTGATACATTGTGTCAACTTGGGGAGTCTGGAGGTTTAACTGAGTAACTCAGCAGTTGTAGATCTTGGGGTGAAAAGGACATGCCCTTACCCTTCTGGGATGTTGTTTATTGTGTTAATTTGGGAAGTTTAAAAGATAGTGATTCAGCAGGAAGCCAGGGTGCTTACTTTGTACACATCCTGAGCCTATGGAAGAGGAGGGCATGGAGACTGTGTGAGAGCTACACGCCCCCTGGGTGGGGGTAGGCTGTTTACAATGTAGGGGAGAAAAAGAGGCTGTTTGCAGCTATTCCCCCCTTTGGCTGGTTGGGTTTGCTGTGCTCTGCTGCCCTGAACAGTTTGCCCTCTGGCATGTGCCACTCTGCCTCAGAACCAGCCAAATATGGACTGAAACCTCCACAAACTGTAAGTTAAATAAACCTTCCCTTCCTTCATTTTGGGTGTTGGGTATTTTGTCTCAGCAACAAGAGAAAAGTAACCAAGACAGGGGGGTGATCATCTAAATTCAGGTTGATCATCTAAATTCAGACCTTGACTCATCCATGTGATGAGGAGCAAGTCACCCTAACCCTCTGGCTCCCACTGCTCATCTGGAAATCATGGAAAGTCCCCAAATGAAACCCTCCTAAGGCCATGTGCTCAAGGATGGTCTCCTAGGAATGAGTAGAAGGTCAGATGTAGGGGACAGGGGTGTCACGTGTCCATGCTGATATTGCTTTCAGGACACAGTGATAAGGGTACTCTTGGGAAATGGTGGAAACTTTAGAAAGTGAGGCTCAGCAGGAGGAAGTTCAATCACCCGGACTGTTCCCTTAAAGAAGATAATAGGACCCTGGTTGTGATGAGTTGAGCAGCTTCTTCTACCACCATTCCTGCCACCAGGATAGGCTGCCTTGTCACAGAGCTAAAGGCAACTAGGCCAACCATGGACTGAAACCTCAGACACCTTAAGCCAGAATAACGCTTTCCTCCTTGTAAGCTATTTACCTCAGATGCTCCCACAGCAACAGAAAGCTGATGGACACAATAACTCACTGAAGGGAGAATTGTGCCCCTAAGGAGCGTGGACTAGAATCTGAAGGTTTGCCATTTTCTAGCTGAGTGACCTTGGGCAAGCCACTTCACCACTCTGAGCCTTGGTTTCCTCACCTATAAATTGAAAATCTAGCTGCCCGCCCTGCCAATCTCAGAAGACTGTAGTCTGGAGCCAATTATCTTGTCCCTGTATGAATTTCTTGTAAACTGCATGTGTCATACAAAGACAGGGCTTGTTGAATACCTGGGGATGGACCTGAGATTCCACCTGGAGGGCTGCCCTCTAGCTCTTTCTGAGATAGCTCTTCCCCTTTTGCTCTTACACTCAGATTCCTTCATCCCCATTTGTTCTTGGCCTGTGTCCTGCATCACTCTTTCCCTGCAGGCAATGCCTGCTCATTCCCCAGGGAAGAAGAGAACCATACCACCCATTCCTGCCATACTTCACACTGTGCCCGGAAAGAGATGTCAGCATGGATGTCTGAGTCCTCCTCTCCCACACTTCCATCCTTTCACTCATTTCTCATGCTCTCAGACACCAGCTCAGCTCCCTCAGCTCACCCAAGTCCATAGCCCCCACAGGGTTTTCTAGTTCTCCTCTTGCTAGTCTTTGGCTATAGAGAACCAGTTATAATTTCTCATTCACCATTTTCATGCTCCATATCTTTCTACCTATCATTTCATTTGCCTGAAACGCTTTCTCCTATGCCCTTAATGCCCATTTGACTGTCTGGAGAACTTCTAGTCATCCTGCAAAAGCCAGTGTAGTTATGACTTGGGGAACAAGCTTTCCTGAATTATGTGCTGTTCTCTTGAAGAGGACGGTCATCCCGCCTCCTGCTGTGCACATCAGGATCTAGTACCTGCTTGTCTCATTGTGTTCAGACCATAATGTCCTTGTCGCTCCCTGATCCTCCCACAGACCAGGCCTGAGCTCCTTCAAGGTGGCATCTAAGGCACCTCTGCTTCCCCAGAGCCACCTGCTGGACCTAGCATGCAGGGTGGTCATGAACTTTTGAAAGGCATCTTGGAAGATACAGTGCTTCTGGCCTGAAACTTGGGCAAGTTGGGATCTCCAAGACCTGGACAGGCAGGGGTGAAGAGTCTTCTCCCAGCTGCTATTGGTGGTAGCTCTGACATAGGAAGAAGCCCAGGCATCTTCATTTCCACTTTGTGACTATTACACATAACTGCCTTAGCGAGGCAGGAGTTTAGAGCTCCTGCTGTTGACAGGGCAGAAAGACTCAATCTAGTGCCCCAAGACCAAGGCCAGTGGGTTTGCAGCCTCACTGACTGCACGATGGGGAGGAATCTGAACTCGATTTGCATCTCAGAGGAGCCTTGTCTGGTACCTGGTGTGAGGCTATTTTTATTATTAAATTCTCAATACTGATTTACGGAGAAATACGGTACAGCTGGGAGCTATTTTTAACCTCCCGCCTCAGCCCCGCTTGGCAAACAAATCATTCTTTGAAGGACACTGCATTTGCAAAAGTGAATTAGGTGAATAAATATCCATCTATTCATGAAGTTTCTTTATTGAGAAATAAATAAATAACAGCCCCTGAATGCCTTCATTGTCCCCCTGGCAGGTTTCCCCGGGGTGACAGCTCCTGAGGAGTGCAGCGGCAACAAGGGAGGGGGCAGCGTGGGCGTCACTGGTGCAGAGGAAGGGAGGACAGGGGGTGCTGGCCCGCCAGGGTACCTTCCTGGGAACGGGATGAGACCGCACTGGGCAGGGACAGGCGGCACTCCCGGACCAGTCCCCATCCTGAGATGCCTGGGACAGTCCCTATCTGGCTCAGGTGGGATTATGCAGGCTGCCTGTCTTGGGTCTACTGATCACTCCTCTTTTGGGACCTCAGGAGAGTTCCTTAACCTCCCTGTGCCTCAGTTCCTTATACACAAAACTATGATCATTCCTACTTCATTTTTGAGTGGTTGGGAGGATTAAATGTGATCAATAACTTGGAAGATGCTTTCCCCAGAGCTAGAACTTTGTAAATGCTGCTTCTCGTTACAGCACTCATCATTGCTGGGACAGGGAGAGAGGTAGAGACGATGCTTCCCTGGAAGGACCCCACAAGGGGGCGCTGGACGCTGGACTCAGACCTACCTTCTAATTCCGCCTCCAGCTACTGTCAGAGCTGTGTGCCTCTAGGTAAACGCGTCACCCTTTCTGCTTGGACTTATTTCCAAGTCTATGAAATAAACACAATCACACCTACCTCCGCAAGAAAAAAATGAGATCATGAATGTTACCTGTGGTTTGTGGTACCTGCCCCGAATAAGTGCTCAATAAACAGCCAATGATTAGAAGCAAGGTGACTCTTTACCAAGGTTAATACCATCAAATCACATATTCTTACTACTATTGGTTTTCTTCTCTCAAAGTCCATCTGGGATAAAATGAGAACCGAGAATCATACCACACTAAGCTAGGGGTTTTTCTAAAGGTAGAAAAGGAAAAGAAATCACCCTAAGAGAAAGATGCACTTGATTTTCTGACTGGTGTTATCTTTAATTAAAAGTTTGATAATAGGTTTATTGAGAATTTCATAGATTTTGATGTTTTAAGTATTGTGTTAAAATTATCTTGGCTAGTGAATATTTTGGTTCCTCCCTTAAATTCTGTAGCTCACCTACTCCTTGCCCCTCGTGGAGGCAAAGACGAGCCTCATTGTCAGGATAGAAAGTCCATGTGGCTGAAGAGCCAGATGAAGGGAGAGAGTGGGTGGAGGGGTAGCAAGAGAAGATCAAAAGAGGCCAATCTGACAGGCTTGGAAGTTGGAGGTGATTGTGTAAAGCAGGGAGACGTGAAGATTTGTCAGTCAAGGAGCCAAATGGGGCTGGAGGTACAGCTCAGTGGGCTAAGTGCTTGCCGCTGAGCACTAAGGCCCTGAGTTCGATCCCCGGTCCCGGAAAAAAAAAAAAAAAGGAGCCAAATGAATGATGATCCAAACATCCAGTTGGATGTTACCCAGGTTTCTTTGACCTGGGCTTTCTGGAATGGGAATCTTGGAGAGTTAATTCAGAAAAGCCCAGCCCCCAGCAGCAGCCAGAAGACACACATTAACCACTGGCTTCCTATACAGTGGAGACAATTCCTTGCTGTTTGAAGGCTGGGAACATAGGGTTCCCCACTTGGCAGCCCCAGTAGCCCAGCAGTATGAAAGGAGACAGCTGACAGTGGGCAGTGAAGACATTCGGGCAGCTCTTCAAACACACAGTCCACAGAGCAGCTCTTACATCCACACACCTGGAGGCTGAACTTGGACTCTTCCCCTGTGCCAGGCTTCTCTCTTCCACAAGCAGCCACTCTCATAAGCCACCTCACTACAGCAGAGTGAGACACAGGCCTAGCCTTCTCCTCCTGCAGCCAAAAGCCCCAGATGAGTGGTAACAGGTACAGGAGCCACCAGGTGTCCCCTCCAGGATGAGACTGACCCTGCTGGGTGGGCAGCCGCACACAGGGACCAACCAGGGCTCAAACACCACACATGACATATGCCATAAGCTCAAGGCACAGAGCACGTGCAGCCCCTGTACCCCCGCCTTTCTGCACACATGGCAGGAAGCACTTCGGGCTGTGGCTCAGGAAAGGGGCCAGGTCCCCATCCCCCTCTGCTACTTGTGGAGATCTTGAGCTTGACTCTACTCCTCCTCAGCGGGGGACTTCATGTTCTTGGAGGCCAGGCACCTGGGAGTAGGCTTGTGAGGGGCTGTCACACTAGCTGCTGGGCTGGCTCACTATGGACAACTGGGTGAGGGTCCGACCACCATCTCTCTCGGCAAGTGTCTGAGTAGGCCCGTTTCTCACCACATACACAGAGCCTGGACGCAAGTGCACATCGAATGCAGGGATAATGCGTGGCTGAGCAGGTGAGTGGGCAGATGATGGAGGGAGTGGTGGATAGAGAAATAGATGGATGATGAATGGGTTGCTTAGTTTGGATCTGGAATGCCAACCCAAAGACCCATGTGTTAACAGCTGGTCCTCAGTGTGGCACTCCTAGAAAGTTATGGGACCTTTAGTAGGTAGTACTTAGCTGAGGGAAGTTAGACTCCTTAAAAAGGTTACTGGGACTCCAGCACCTCCTCTTGCTTTCTTTGCACCCCAGTCACCATGCAGCAAACAGACATCCTCTGTCCCTGCTCTCACCATGATGTCCTATGCTGCCACAGGCCCAAAGCAAGAGACCTAAATGACCATAGACTGAAACTTCTGAAACTGTGAGCCAGAACAAACCTTCCCTCCTTTTAAGTTGATGAGTAGCTATTTTGTCATAGTGATGGAAAGCTGGTTAACACAGCATGGATAAATAGATGGAAGCAAAGAAAGATGAATGGATGGCTGCATAGAGAAAAGGAAGGAATGAAGGGAGGGGAAGGGAGGGAAAGAGGGAGGAAGGAAGAATTCCTTAGTTGGTATTTGCAGGAGGTTATGGGAGGGCCGAGACCTGGCCCGCAAGTAACCTGCTCCGTGTGGCCTGAAATAAGCACGGGAATCTCTCTGCTTGCTCCCTCTCCCCTAATATCTCACATTCACACCCCTCGCTTTGGGCCAACAGAAGCCCTTAAGAGCCAACTGGACTGAGTGGGACCAATCATTTCATTGTTCTTAGCTTCAGTTTCCTCTACTGGTAATGGGATGTTATAAGTGAGCCAGCTGGTGACCACTGAGCTCATTGCAGCTCTCAGTAATCTCACTCACTGGGGGCTGCGTGTCACTATGTGAGAGAGAGAGAGAATGGCTGTGCATACCCTTTAGAAAGGATCATGAGGTGGAGGGAGCAGAGAGGGAGGGGAAGGAAAGGGGATAAGATAAAGAATTAAGATGTGTGATGTGCACGCACCAACTCCACATGCGGAATAGGAACGTTATGTACTGCAAACACAGACTAATTTTTCAAATGAAATTTTTAAAAAATCAAGCACTATTAAAATGTTACATCTAGGTTCTATCTAGGTCTCTGTAACTGCGCTTCCAGTTACCTACCAGACTGCAAGACAGTAGTGACCATGTCCCCTGCCACTTTGCTAGGAGCATGGTAGACACCCAGCAAGCAGGTTTTGAAAGGGACACATAGTAACAAAGCCAGTTTCAGAATTCAGAGGCCAGCAGGCTGCTCGCATTGGAAACTATGCCCTTGAACAGGTCTGGGTCCCCAAGTATGCACTGTGGCACTGAGCAGAGAAGAAGCCAGCCTTCCAAGTCCCGCAGAGGTAGGTCAGGGCTTGAAAGAGGACTCGGCCCAGGGTGCATGTCCTCAATGTACCTGTCCTGGAGCTTCAGTAGGATTAGCAGGTGTTCTCACTATGCATGGTGAGAGGCCTGAGCCACTGGGCTGTGTGTGTCAATTTGAAATCAGTCTGTAATGGAGCCGGCTATCAATGGGAGTTTGCATATTCATGTAGCAGAGCCCTGAGACTTAGTCAGGGATCCAAGCCCAAATATGCAGGGACTTATTCTCCTGGAAGTCTGCAAAAGAGCCCACCAGATCTACACAGTGACCTCAGGTTTCATACACACTGCATGCTAGGGTCCACATGGGGCAGTGCTCACTACGGCATGAATAGGAGAAAGCACACTGGGTTGAGTTCTGTCCCTAATATACATGGTAACCACTGGGAATCGTCTCTTCCCCCCTCCTGTGAAATAGGCACAATTATAATCTCACGGGGTCATTGAAAGCATTATAGACATGTTTAAAATGTTCTTGGTGGCTCTTAACACAGAGACACTTTCATCAACGCCAGCTGTTAACACTGAAACCCAGCCCCTTCTCACTGTGAGTGGCCCCGGAGTTTGGCGATGGAGAGAACAGAACGATTTCTAACCATTGTCTCACTCCCACCAGCATGTTTCCGTACTCATTTGTGCTGTGCCCTCTCATGAATCCTCGCAACTCCACACTGGTAGGAGCACAAGCCTCATTTTACAGGTGAGGAAAAGAGAGGCTCGGCAAATTTAACAACCCATTAATGTATCACTGAGCTTGTTTGTCGTAAAGGCAGATTTGAATACAAGTCTAAAGACTGCAGTTAAGTCCCACAAAATATTAATAACTCTGAAAAATAGCCAGGTGGTATCGATATGAAAGTGACTTTTTTCCAAAACAAATTGCAGTGACAACCAACTGTTACAGAACAGCTCCCAGCAAAATTATTGACATTCACTCCTCACAACAGTTTTGTGGGATAGGTGGCATTTTACAGAAAAGGAAACCATGGATCAGAACGATTACTTGAGCAGCCTCAAGAAAACTAGGGAACAAGTATGAGAAACAAAATGTTGGACTACAAGAGGCAAAAGCTTTGAAGTCAGAACAGGGCTTCATTTAGTCTTTGGGCACTTCTTTGCTGTGTGATCTTGGAAAATCACTAGCCCTCTCCCTAAGTTGCTGAAAAGATATCTAAGAGACTTAACTTGCTGAGTCTTACTTTTCTCCATTGCCGAGATTAAGCACGATAACAAATAAAAGACTTTGCTCAATACAAACCATTTTAAATGGGCAAGCCCACATTTTGCTCCTGTCTCCACTCTGTTGTGACCTGGTTGTTTTGAAAGGACTGGGCTATTTTGGTGCACTCAGCTGCTGCCCACTGCTCAGTTTGCTTGCAGGGCGCACACCAGACACCCCGTGAGCCTGGCATCCCAGTGTCTTCCTCAGTCTTGCCAGCTGGCCAGGGTTCACAGGCATCAGAGCAGTGTCCAACCTTCCCCAGCCCCAGATGAGTGTGAGGGGAGAGGAAGGCAGCACCACAAGATGAGGGAGAAAGGGAGAGGACAGGGCCATCCTCCCCACCTGAGGCCTCAGGACCAGGCTGTAGCTGAGGAGCCAAGTGGTTGCTGAGTTCTGCCTGATTTGAATTCAGGAAACTGTGACCCTGCAAAATACCACATTCCTGTGGAGGAAAAGGCCTTTGTCCCAATTCCCAGCAAGATCTCTGTGGGAGAGCAGACACACAGCATTAAGAAACACAGCTCAGACAATCCATCGCCCAAAGGTCAAAACCAAGACTGGTGACTCTCTAGGAAATGCTCAGGATGCTAAGGCTGCTCTGCCTCCGCCAACATTTATCCTCCAATACCGCATTTTCCCCAAGGTTAGAAAACCTAGGCAGCAGCTAAGGTTTAAGGTACTGGAACCCAAGTACACCCAGAGAAGGGATCTCCACACTCTCATGCATAGAGGGAGTCCCCTTCCCTCTCCCGTGCCCACAGCAGCAAACTCTGCTGGCTGGAAGGATCTCTGTCTAACTCAGTCCCCGGAGAGGGAATGGCTGTAGATACATACCAAAAGGCAGAAAGAGGGGACGTGCTAGAATAATCTGTAAACTGGACAGAGACATTGTTGTACTTTTTGGAAATAAGGTAGGGCAGAAACTATAAGTGCAAGAGGCAGCCTGTTAGCAGAGGTTATCACTCTGCTAGACCAGGGAATGTGGGGACTTGCAGCTTACAGGTCTGGAGGTGGGAGATTTGTTTAACCTATTAAGGTCATTATCAGTGGGGCGGGCAAGCATACAAGAGTGGAACCTCAGCAAAAGAAACAGGCTCAGCAGGAAGCGCTGCTCACAGTCACTCTGACTGATCATTAAGGGAAGAGAGCAGGTACGGAGGAGTATTTAGAGTTTTACACTCTTGTGGACAAATCCACGCCTATGTGCATTTGAAAAGTCTAGAAGAATGCAAGCCATGCTATTATAGAAATTATCTCTGGGGAAGGAAATCACATAGGGGGAAGGGAGTCTTTCACTTTCTGCTTTATATTTCTCTATACTGTTTACATCTTTTCGTAAGTGCATATTATGTCAACAATTTTTCAAAAGATGTTTTCCATTTGGAGGAGATAAAAGAACACTGATGGCAAATGTACAGAGTGAGGGGCTTGATTGGACATGAAGCTACAGCTCAAGCAGCCTCAGAATATAGAGGGCATCCTTAAAAGGAGCCCAGAACAGGCCGAGGCTGCAGTATGCTGGGGGTCATATGTTTATGTCACCTGGAAGGTTCTGGTAATTGCTAAAGGTGTATCCAGGAAGTCAAAGTCTGTGGTAAATGCTCCTTTACATGTGGGCCTTCCTGTTCATTGAAGTCTTACAAACTCAGGGCCCCCAGAGGGTAGGGACCCTGTAAGTAACAGCAGTAATTCAGCTTGCTGAGTGAGATCCTTTGATCCCACTGTAAAATCACACACTTGCACAGAAATCTTTCCAAGATCAACATTTTAGGACTGTCAGGATGCCACCATCCACCCATCAATCCACCCATCCATCCATCTATCCTCAACCATCCTTATCCGCCCTCATCCATCTATCTACCCATTCCACAAATATTTATGAACATTGGCTCTGTGCCAGACATCACTCTAGTTGCTGGGGGCAGTGTGTTTTGTGGTGATCCACATGGACACAGGGTCTGCTCTCGTTAGGCCTACACTCCATGGGAATGTCACAAGTGTGACGAGCACGAAAATGGAGAATTTCCAGTCTTCTGGGCCCCATGATAAGAGAGAAAGAAACTTTCTGGAGCACCAGGGTGGGGACTAAGGATTACTGGGAGTGACGTGCTAGCAGAGCCCTGAAGAAGGAGGAGCTAACCCCGAGAAGAGAGTTCTAGGTAGAGAGAACAGCGTTACTGGAACATGGAACAGAAAAGGGGATAGAAAGGAGTCCTGGAAATGAACTGGTTACAGTGCTAACGGGAAGCAAATGCTTACTTTCAGGGGCCTTGTAAAGGTGTTTGCCCCTGGCTTCTACTTCAGAGGGCTGGTTGTAGAAGTGTACCTTCATTGTGGTTTGTTTTAGGAAGGTCTCACCTCCTTGCTCTGCCCAGACTCCCAAAAGAATTTGAGCCCTGGGGTCACACAGACCTTGGCAGTCCTTGCCATTCTCTTGGGGAACTCACTTCACTCTCTGGACCTCAGTTTGTTAAGTGGGACGAACAGTAATTCCTACTTTATATGGGGTGTTGCAAGGACACCAATTCTTAACACATTTTAAGGTGATAACAGATTAAAAACTAGCTCTGCCTGGTTGGCTGGGGTGTAGTAAGTGTGGATGATTGATGACGGGCCTATGTGGGCCAGTATGCTCTCCTATGGACCTGTGTGCCTTCCTGAAATCAGTATGGTAAAATTTATTTTTAAAACCACTTGTATTATATGCTGCCATTGCTGCTACTGTCCACCCTCTTTTGTGGGTCTGCTCTCTTTCACTGAGGGGGACCACGGTGTAGCAAGGACAGGAAACCAAAACATCCCTTGGGAATTCTTCATTTCATTCTGCCTGATATCATTGGGGCCTCAGCAGAGACTCTGTCTGGCCTGGCCCGTCCTGACTCTATGAGTTGCTCTAACGCCAGCAGCAGTCCCCCAAACTCTCCAGAACTTAGACTGAAGAAGAAAATATTGGAACTTTAACCTTATTTATTTTCAATCTAAAAAAAGAGGGAGAAAAAAATCAAGCATTACTAATACTTATGACTGCATGGATCATCAAAACTATGCAGTCTAGAATTAAAAGTGCACAGGCTTACCTGTGACTCATAAAAGAACAGATTTCCATGCCTAAGATTCTGGAAAAATGGCAAATTGAAGGAAAATACATAAAATAACCTTTTTTTGTTTTGGACTAAAAGAGAGGAGGCCTATTTCCAGACTTGGTCAGCTAGTTGGAATGTAGGTACTAACTTGAATATGCACATCCTTGGATAGATACAAAAAGATGGAAAATTTTTTGAAGTATAAACTGACAATGGTGCACATAAATTATTCATAAGTCAAATATATATTGGGTGTGAGTGCTCACAGAACATTTAACTAACGACACCACATGATCAGGGCAGTTTGGCCCAGCCAGCCCGTGCAGTGTGGTCTGATGTGATGTTATGATGTTCCCATGCACAGGGCACCTGGATTTTTGTCTCAGATGCCCAAGAGAGCACCTGCTCCCACAGATAGAGGAGAAACAGAGCAGAAGGCATAACCTCTATCTGCATTTCCAGGGCCAAATGTGCATCTCATGTGCTCAGTCCTGAAAATAATCACTCACATAAATGTTGACTCTGGAAATAGGAAAGCCTCCCACCGCCCTACCAGTCAGAGATGCCGATGCTAAACTTTTCCCACCTTCAGGATATCCCTCTCCCTGACACTACCAAGAGATAGAAGGAGACAGGGGTTAGTGGGGAGACAGTTAAGTGCAGGTGGAGCATGTGGAGTTTGTGACTTCAGATCCCACCGGGCCATTAACACTGACCTAAGGCCACAGTTTGCAGCCAAGTCCTTGCACACAGGAGCCTGTGCTGAGGTGCGAGGGCCGGGTGGGGGGGCAATCCACGGAGTCAGGACAGTAACCTGGAGTCTGAGTTCAAGCCCCAGCTCAGCTTTCATGAGCTTTGTGAATTTGAACAAGTCATGAATGCTCTGAGTTCCAACTTCGCAATGCCCACGTGGTCAGAATAATTCTTTTCCTCCTGCTGGGTGATGTCTGTATGATAATCCCAATCTAGGGTTATCCAGTTGGAAAAGGTATCCACAAGCAATGAGGACTCTAAAGCAATACTTTACAATTATAACTGATAAGAAGGCCCTACACAGCCATCAACAAGGATAAGAGTCTGGGACAAAGGGCTTCTCCCTTTCCTTATGTGCCCCAAGACTAGTGTCCCCACTAGGGGAGTAGTGCTGAAAGGCTTGGTCTCCCCGCACTGTCCTATCCTGTTCTGGGAGAGCCAGCCAGAGAGGTAATGAGATCATGGACTTCTGGGCCACAAGGGGCCTGCCTAGGTCCTGGAGAGTGTGCAGATGCAAACTGCTCTGGAGCTGGCCAGCTCCTGCCAGCCGCACCTCTGCCCGCTGCCTCATCAATCCATCATCCTCTTAGCTACTGACACCTCTGGCAGCACCTCCCGGCAGCCTGGGCATTAGAATTGCAAGAAGCCCAGCTGCACCGGGGAATACAGATGGAGGAATCTCAGATTCAAATTTGTCTTAAGTATTGTGAACAGCCAGACCGGGGCAAGGCGCCTCCACTGCCCTTCCGCCAAAGGGGAGTGCTGGGGTTTTGTTAGAAGTACAAATTGCTTCTTAATGCAGAGGATAAAGCTGGGCTTGGGCACCTCCTTAGAAATTCCTCCCGTTCCCAGGAAAGCCACCGCTGCATGTCAATTTTAATTTTTGAAATTTAAACTGAGGGCTTTGTGTCTAAGCTCCATCTCATCGGAGGAAGGGGAGGAATAAGTCAAAAAGGATTAGGGGCCCACTGGGGATTGCAGATCCATAGCAATTAGACTTCATTTGGGTCTCAGACATTTGGTTTTAATCGCATTTCTGGATGATACAATCAACAAGGCATCAGAAATTGATACGAATGCAACTGTAGCCAGGCTGCTTCTGCCCTTCTCAGATCCTGGGAGCAGGTGGATTCAGCTCAGTTTGGATTTCACAATCAGTGGGGTAGAGTAGGGTGGGGTATTGGGGTTCTGTGGAACTGGGGAGTGGTTGTGTGCGTGCATGTGTGTGTGTGTGTGTGTGTGTCCCTACCTCTTTTTGAACACTTTATCCCTGGACTCAAAGCAGACATAATCATTGCTCATATACAAGTGAATGACAATAAAACATTATTCAAATAAAATAAGAGCATGAAGAGGAATAGTAACAGCTACAGAACTCAAGGCAGGGGGTATAATTGTGTTTTAAATGGGAATCATAGCTTTCCTACCTTCCAGGAACTAATACCCAGCACAATTCAATTTAGGGGCAAGCATGCAGCCAGGAACACACACCACAGTAACATGGACCTATGAACATGTGTTTGTGTACATGTATAACATGAACTCCGTATTGGAAATGTGTGTGTGAATCCAACTTTACATAGATACACATTCCAGGATTATCTCTGTGGACACATTCACTTATATTTCTTTTCAAACAGTCAAAATAAGCTCAATACTGTGTAAGTTAATAACAGGCTTGTATTTGTGTGTGAGTGTGTGTGTGTGTGTGTGTGTGTGTGTGTGTGTGCGCGCGCGCGCGCACGCATGGTAATTTGAGTTGAACCCAGAGCCTTCCCACTGAGCTATATCCTGAGTCTTTTTACTTTTATTTTTATGTTTATTTTTATTCTGAGACAGCATGTTTTGGTGGTGGTACATGCCTGTATATAATCCTAGCATTCTGGGACATTGAGGCAGGATGGAGCCCAGCCTGAGAGATCTGGTAACTGGCTACTCCATGGAAATTTGGTGCTTGTTAGAACTCAGTGTTCTAACAACAAAAACAGAAAAGAAAAAAGGAAAAGTATTGAGACTATGTGAAGTCTTCTAACTTGCACGTGTAGGACGCTGAAGGGAAGGGACCGAACAAATAGGGACCCTTGGCCACTGTGCAAATGGGAAGAGAAGACCCTGGGATTGTCCCTCTCACTACCACAATGTTCTTACTGAATGCAGGGACCTGGATGAGTCACAGTATTGCCTCAGTTTACCAGTTTTTCTAAGAGTAGTGGACCTAGCTGGGATGTAAGTACGTGGGCCTGGGCTGAAGATGAGGGGGTCAGTTGGGGACTTTGCATGTCCCTCTCAGAGTCCAAAAGTTCACAGGTCCCTATGACAAGCGCTTCTCCTGCCTCCTATCATGCAGAGGCCCCCTCTTCCTGACCTTTCCCAGAGGCCCCTCCCCTTTACCTCCTTCCCAACTCCAGGAGGAAGTGGCCCAAATTGCCAGGGACCGGAGACCTAACACTCCTCTCCTGCCCTCCCCCTCCCTTCCCCTCCAGGGCAGGGCTGTGTGCAGCAGTGGACCTTGAGGGAGGGGCGAGGTGCACACTCCCTGTCTCCCCACATTTTTTCCCCATCCCCAGTAGCAGGAATGTGCCAGTGGTCAGAGATCAGGGTTCAGATGAGGCTACTCGGACCCAGTTTTGGGTTTATGCCATGGTGGATGCCTGAAGTTTCAGGTTAGGGGCCATGATGATAAAAGACGAAGGAGCCTATAGTCTAAAAACATAATTTAATACAGCGCAGTGTGTCTGAGTCAGGAGGGAGTGCAGTGTGGAAAGGTGGATTTTCCCTTTGCTGGAATTCTGCTGTGGGTGGGATTTTTGGGTTATGGACAGGAAAATCTGCACAAGTATTTCAGGTCACAAAAAAGGCTGCCCAGGGAACCGGTGCTCACATTGGCCCATCTCCCCTTGCCACAGGGCCTGGGACCCTTGGCCTGGGTACCGGGAGGCAGAGGGGAAGGAGGACGAGGGGGAAGGGGAGGAGAAGGTAGGGGGAGGGGGAGGAGATGGAAGAGGAGGTATGGAAGAGGGCAGGCTCCTGCACAGCCTACCCAGTCCAATCAGATTTGCAAAGTCTGCCCTCGCGGCTGCCCCTGCCCCGAGGGCTGGGGTTCACACTCAGCTCGCCCCTTGGGCAACCCCTCTCCCTTCCCGGGCCTGGCACAGGGACCGGAGGCAGCTTGGTGAAAGCAAACACAGAGGCCGGGGGCGGGGCATGGAGAACAGCAGGGATGTATCTTTTCCAACGGAGATGTCAGAAAGTGTCATGAAGCAGAGTGGCCTCGCCAAAGGGCCGCGTACCCCAGAGGGGATAGAGCAGCCTACAGCCACCCCGCCTCGCGCCCTCTGCGCCCCTAATCCGGGTACAGAAGGAAGCCCGAGAACGTGCTGTACTTGTTGTTGTTGCCTCCGTGCGCCTTCCCACCGTCCAGCTTCACGTACACCTCGTCCCCCGAATCCAGGTGCAGCACCACGCTGTTACTCGCGTAGTCGTAGTTCTGGTCAGCGTCCTGCGCAATGGCGCTGGCCCGAACCTGGGGACGAACCGTGGAAGCGGGTGAGCCCGGCTGCCTCTTCCTGAGCCCTTGCTGGGGCCCACCTGGCTCGCCCCTTGGCCGGCCTTCTGCCTGCCGCTTCCGGGGCGACACTCCCACCCAGCTCCGCATCTCTAACTTGGCCAACTCTTTCCTGGTCCTCTCCTCTCCACACGCGGAGAGTCGGAAAAGGAGGAGAAGGATTCATAGACACTGACCCAGGGAGAAGAGTGGGACCCAGGGACCCAGGGTGGCGAGGAAAGGAGATTCAGGGGCCAAGGAGAGACCGATGTGCAACAGGGGACCTAAACAAAAAAGCTTTCCGAGGAGCACACGCTGCTGCTGCGAGGACGCAGGCGGCCGCGGAGCAGTTTCGGGAGCGGGTTCTCTGGCGCTCCGCGGCCCAACCCTCCGCGCTAGGCTCCGGTAGGAGCGGCCCAGCAGCGCAGAGAAGCGGGACGCTGCGGCACAGCAGAGCTCTCCTCCAGGCTTTGCTCGGACGCTAGCTGGCGGGGAGGAAAGGGGCTGATTCCTGGAGGGTGAAGGGCCAGAAGAGGACCTGCGGGGTTCCGGCGGGGGGAGAAGGGGCACTGACCTGCCCGTTCTTGCAGAGGTCTGCCCACATGCTGGTGCCGTCGCCGCCGCGCATGAGGATGTGGTAGGTGAAGAAGTAGATGCCGCGCACCTGACAGCTGAACTTGCCCGTGGTGGGGTCGTAATGATTGCCGAGATTGGTGACCACGTCGTCGAACTTGAGCACCTCGTAGCCTTCGTGGGGGCTCTTGAGTCCCACGTAGAAGGCGATCTTGGGGCCGCTGAAGGCGGCGCTCAGCGCGCTGGTCACTTCGCCCTCAGAGTCGCCACCGCCCCCGGTTCCGCCTCCCATCACGCCGACGCCGCCGGCCGTGCCGGTTGTCAGCTGCAGCCCGGGCAGCCCCGGCCGCCCGGAGTCGCCCTTCTCCCCCGGGGGCCCCCTGGGTCCAGGTGGCCCCGGTTCTCCAGGGGGGCCCCGCGGCCCTGGTTTGCCGGGTCGCCCCGGGTCGCCCTTGGGTCCCTGGATGAAGGGAGGCGGAGGGTTGGCGCTAAGGTCCTGCATGACTTCCAGGGCTGCCGTGCTGGGTCCCGGCGGCGGGGCCTTGGCTCCCGCGGGGCCCCCGCCGGGTGCGGCGCTGTACGGGTCGCAGATCATGCGGCAGGTGCCCATCATCTCGTAGTGCGCTGCGCCCGGAGGCGCCGCCTGCAGCAGCAGCGGCAGGGCGATGAGCAGCCCGAGCGCCATGGCCAGGAGCACGCCGACGGCCGCCAAGCAGGCGCGCCGCCGCCGCTGCCACAGCCGGGAGGCGACCGCCACCAGCTCCTCCTTGCCTCCTGGGGAGGTAATGGTGAGGCGGCGCGGGCGGCCCCGCTCCCCGCTCTCGGGGGCCAACTCCGCGGGTCCCGGCCGCACCCCGGACGTGGCGACCCCCTGCCCCGGCCACCCAACTACTTCAGCGAGACGCGCCCCGGCCTGGGCTCCGGTGCCTTCCTCGCTGGGGCTGCTCCGGAAAGCTGCGGAGCCCGGCACGCATGGCGGGGGGCGCACAGTACTAGCCCGGCGCCCCACGGGTCCGGGCGAAGGCGGCCAGCGGCGCCGGGTCCGCGTGCGGCGGCCGGCTCCGCGGTGCTGCCTCCTCCCGGCTCGGCTCGCAGGGGTTCGGCGGGCTCCAGGCACAGCGAAGCGGCGGGCTCCGAAGAGCGCTCTGCTCTGCTCTCCCGCCGCTCGCGGGCTCCCGCGCGGAGGGGGGACCCAGTTACCCTGACGTAAGGAGTCCGGGGCTAAGCGGCGGAGGCGGCGAGGCAGCGTGCGCTGCCATCACTCGGGAGACGGCGCCCTCATGTCATCAGCCTCCTGTGCTCCTATCCCGCGGCGTCCTCGGGAGAAGCAAAGGCACTGTTCCTCCTGGCGGCGCCGGGGAGCCACAAGCGGGCGCAGCGGGCGCAGTCCCAGCCTGGGCGCCACAGACACACCCACAGGCCGCCACACTCACGCGCCTCCCAGCGCCCCGAACGCCCAAACACCCACGCGCGCAGTCACCGGGTGCACACAGGCACCCCCACATGGCCACAGAAGCACTCAGAATCCTAGTGCCAGCAACGTCGTGGGGTGGATTTCACCCAGAATCCATCCTGCTGCCTAGTCTGGACCAGTCCCGAACACACCAAGTGCAGGAGAGTCTCGTCCTCAGGCCTGGCAAGCAAGGATCCTGTGAAAGTTTCCATAGTTAATTTCCAACTGGGTAACTATTCCTCCCAGACTGGATGATCTTTTAGAGACTGAGGTTTCAGACTGTTAAATAGGCCTCAGCAGAGCACCCCCACCAACTCCTGGAAAGATTCTGAAAAACCCAAAGCCTCCTTACAAACATATACTAGCCTCAGACCTTTGCTTTCAGTGAAACAATGGCTGGTGGTCTGCTCTGTAGGAAGTGCGTTTACAAATGCAAACGTCTGCCATCAGTACTTGGAGTTCACCTTGGTGGTGGTGCTCAGCTGGTGTCCGAAGCTCCCAGCCAGATGCCTGGACACATTCCCTGGGATAGTTCTTCCTAGAGTGGGTTTAGTTACTTCATAGTACAATCCTAAGGCGTTCTAAGCCCAAGTATGGAATAAACTTGCTCTGGAGCAGAGAATTGTGTGTCTCCACTGAAGCAGCGGAGGGTAAAGGCATGAGAGAGGAAAGGAGACTCCCCTGTGGCCTGGGGAGACCTCCTGGTCAAAACTGAAAATCTCTTGAGCTGGGGGTGCAGCTCAGCAGTGAGAGAGCTCACCTAGCATGCTCAGGGTAGGAGCGAGGGGCAGAGAGAGGAGGGAGAAAGGAAGGAAAGGAAAGGGGAAAAGAGAAAGGAAGAAATAAAAAGTCTGTTCCTACCCCTAGTTCCCTCTTGCTTAGCTGTGACTCGTCTCATTTTGCCACCTCAATAGGAGCTGCCCTCTTCCTTCATTTCCCAGGGCAGAGTACGCGGTCTGGAAAGAATGAATAGGCCTAGCCTAAAGCCAGCTTCACCAAGGAGAGAAGAAGAAACCCATATTTAGTGGACACCAATTCATCAGCCCTGGGCACGTGCTTCTAACTGCTCTGCGGATTAGTGATATTCACCCATCCCACAGAAGACAAAGCCTTTGCCTGGGTAAGGTGTTTGCCCACTGTCCTCCACTCACATGCCAGAGCTGCTTTCTTAGTTTTGAGAACTTTCCCCTCCGTGCCCCAGAGCCAGACTCTAAACCAGTAATTTAGTAACCACACTACCTGGTTCCCATACTGGCTCTGCAAATTCCTTTCTGTGTGGCCCTGAGTAAATCACAACTTTGAGCCTCAGTCTCCATGTGTGTAGAACAAGGGTGAGAAAAGCATCTACTAAGGAGAGTGAATGAGTTAAGGTAAGTTAAGATAAATAAGTGCTTGGCATTATGATATTTGCTGGAGGGCACATTGCAAGAACGACAGGATGCAAAGGCAGGAGTGGTCAGCTCTGCTGGGGAGGAGACAAGAGAAAGAAGGACCCTTGGCTGTGATAACTCGGGGTGAGGAGGAGGCAGATATCCAAGCTTGAAGATGCTAAGTACAGGTGAATAAAGGGAGGGACTCATTGCTATGGGGGGCTGCCAGAGCCTCAGACCAGCCAGTGTACAGTTAACTGTCAAACTGTGTACTACAAGGACAGGGTTTTATGAAGGGGAAGGTTGTTGGCGCACAGTGGGATGTCAACAGATGTTGGAAGAAAGAATGCTGCCTGGATTACTAAAGGCAATTTACAACAGACCTGAGTCTTGGCAATTTAGGGCAGATCTTGTGTTGTAAAACCATGGTCTATGTGGAAGGAAATACGCTAATAAAGGCCATAATTAATAATGCTAACAATAATATTGATGATATTTGCTGGTGCAGGGTGCAGAGGCAGGAATAGTCAGCTGTGCTGGGGAGGGGACAGAGGCAGTCACCGAGGGCACATCACTTGGTTTGGGGTGATAGGAGAGAAGTGGGTAAACTTCAGATATATTTTGAATGCAGAATCCATGATGATAGATTCAAGACAGAAGTTCAGGGAGGAGGGAAAATCAAGGTTAACTCAAGATCTGGCATGAGCAACTGGGTGAATGAACATGAGGAAGGAGATATTTGGGGAAGAACAATCTGTTATGGAAGATAGGAGGTGGAATTGTGAGCTCCATTTGGTAAATGTTAACTATGAGACGCCAGTACATCTCTGAATGAAGACGTCATGTGGGCAGTGGATGTGAGTCTGCTACTCTTTAGTGAGGTAACAGTGAAGATATAAACGGGAGACTTTTTAAGATATAGATGATGTTTGTAGCCTTGTAGCCTTGGGAAGGCAGGTGGCAGGGAGGAGAGAGAGACAAAGTACTGCTTCTTGGTGAACAACTCTCCAGCTCCACCCAACCATTTCAAAGATAGGCGGAAGGGAGAAAACAGTCTGTAGCAGAACCTAAGATGATACAGCTATGGGAAGGACGGAACGGAGGGAGGGAGGGAGGGAAGAAGGGAAGGGAAGAAAGAAGGAAGTGAAGTGGATGGCGAAGAGAACCTTTCCAGAGGGGAATAGAAGGGTTGTCTGGAAACCTGCCAAAAGATAAGGAAGAGAAAGATCAAAAGGGATCCACTGGGAATGGTGAGGCAGGAGACACTGGGGAGCAAGGTGGGGACAACATGGAACCTTAGCAAGGTCCCTTTCCATTGAGTAGTAGGGTGAACTGAACAGTAAATGTGAACAGAGGAAATGGACACAAGTTTGTGCACAGTTCTGGAGAAGGTAGGGTAACAGAGGGACACAGAAATGGCAAAGGCTGCTGTGAGCTCAAGGAGGAGGTGAAAAAAGGACAAACAAGAGTATGTACCAGCTTTTTGCCAGTGAAAAGGCTACAGCACAGAGGGCAAATCAACCAAGCTGGAATAATCCAGTGCCTAAAGTTCCTAGTGACTGATTCCTCTCAAGTTCTAAGAAAGTTTGCTATTTTTAGCAATATTAATAACATGCAATATTTATTGAGTCTTATGTACCTGACACTATGCAAAGAGCTTTTCAAACATATTGTTTTACTGCTCGCATCACTGTGAGATAAGGTGCCCCTCTTTTACGGGTGAGGAAACAGATGAATCTATGTTTTCACAAATGTCACTACAGTATATAATTGTCCCAGTAGCTCCTCCAGGCCCCCGGTTACGGAGCTCCCCACAGCTAGGTTGCTCTGACTAAAGCCATCATCATCCATGCATTACTCTTACCTCCCGGACACACAGCTAGCCTCCCCAGGGCAGGGGCTGTCATGAGGACATGGATCCCTTTTGAACACACGTGTTCAATAAATATTTTACAATTCTTGGTTATTGTGTATAACTTGAAAATTTCACGCATATGATTTTATGTCACACTTTTTGCTCAGAGAGTAGAAATTCTTTAAAAGATACTCTTAACTTCTTCATTTTTGTGGTGGAGGGGCTTGAATTGGGGCCACATGCATACCAGGCAAGCACTCTACCGCTTAGTTACAGCCTCGGCTCTTTAAAAGATGCTCTTTTTGGTGGAAAAGTAAAAAAGAGTAAGAAAAGAGGGCAAAGAAAGAGCCCCAAATGTACTGGTTTAGGCTTTGCAAAAGCCTGGTGTTTTCCCATCATTCTTTATTTCCCTCCTTTCTTCTTTCTTTCTTTATGTATTTTTTGATTCATTTATCCTCTCAATTAAAACCGTATTGAGCATCTACCATAGGCAGAGTGCTGTGCTCTGTTGTGCCATGGAGGCATGAGTGACATGAAGGCGATGTCCCTGTTTAAAAGCTCCCAGTCTAGTGGGAGGAGCACAGTGAACCAATAAAAAGCATCTGAGCCGCACTGTGAGACAAAGGGCACAGGCAGGGAGAAGCTGCTGAAAACAATCCTTATGGCCACAGCACTTGAGGAAGCAGTGTCACTATATATAAATCAGAATCGGAAAGGACAGGTGAGATTTGAACCTGTGAAAGGTCTAGCTGTCCAAGTGTCACCGAGGGCCCCAGGACTGTAAAAGCAGGGGCAGGGTGGGTGCTGATAGTACGTCACATGAGCCACTGTTCCCACCAGGCTGTCTCCCAGCCCTCCCCTCCCCTCTCGCACATATTCATTACTCCATCCTCCAGCTCCGTTTTCTCTATGTGTCACATTGAGACAATTTGAAGGCACTATGACAAGCCTTACTGTGCTCCTCTCCATCTGCCCTGGCCCCTGGTCCTCAAGCTTCACATAGGTTTTATTAAATAATCTCTTTGGAAGGAAGATAAAATACAGTACTGTTTTCTAGTTTCTGCTGGGCACTGGCCTGGGTATTTTGTGAGCTCTGGGTGTCCCTACTTCACTGGTCCTCCCAGGCAGGAACTGGTGCACTGTGGTCAATGGCCAGAGAGTGGATGAGATTCCTCTGCTCTTTTGTGTGGCTGGGCCACTGTGACCTGTTTCTAGCTCCAGCTCCAGAGATGCTCATAGTAAAGAGGATGGAGGGAAGAATGCTCCAGTCTCACTTCTGAAGATGCTCAGGCAGCCTTGCTCAGTGGCCAATGAGAAGGCACCTGCCGGGCCCATTAGTCAGAAGCAGCAGTAACACATTTGAGTCAAGAGGGTCAGCCAGCCCCAGAAAGCCCTCACCTACCCGATTCTCTCAGAAACTGTGGCTGTGGCCCTAATTATCTCTCCTCGGGGGAGCTGGCCCTGCTGGGTATTCACATAGTTGTGAGTCTGCTTCTGTCCCTGAGTCTTATTTCTGTAGGGCCCAAGTCCACCACAAGACTCTCAACTGCAAAAGACAGCAGACTCAGAAACCTGAGGTGAAAGCAGAGCCAGCTGGACCTCAACGCACAGGGCTCTCCTCATTCCCACACTCCACTGACCAGAGAACCACCCATTTGAGCTGCATTTCCCACCACAGCTTTGCTCAGTCCTCCAACAGGAGGGAGGTGCATTTTAATTGCTCATTCAGGCAGCACATATTTATTGTGATCAGAGCCCAGCTAAAGGCAGAAACAGGCTGTCCTTTGCCCTTTGCTAGCTAAGAAGCCTGTGCAGGTGACCTGTCTGCCCTCCTCTTATGCATTCCTGTTGAAACCAGCCAACATAGACCTTGTCCCCCCAAACCACCTGTGCCCAGGCCTGGTTGACACATGTGACAAAAGTGACAATCCTCAGATGACTCTCTCAATAACCTGTCTCACCTAATGCATTTCCTTTCTATGACTCTCTATGTTCTCAGGCAAAGACCCTGTCATTTGGTGAGCTCATGTCCCCAGGGCTGATCCTGGGATTGGACGTTCGACATGCATTTAAGGAATGGAGAAAAATAAGACAAAAAATCCCAGTCAGTGCTGGGTGTATTTTTCCCTGGGCAGCACAGCAAGCTGCCAACAACTCAGGACAAGCAGAGAGTATGGCTATTTGTCTGCTCTTAGCAGCCTCATTAATAAAACCAGTCTTCATGTCCTGACCACATACCTGTAGCGTGCTGGAAAAACAGGCTTCTGATTGGAAAGCTCATATGAGACCATGTGGATTTCCCCAAGAAGGAGACTTGACCCTTTGTTCATTCAGATATACAACCTAGCCGTGGACTTGAGCTCATTGTCTCATTGCACCTATGTGAACTGGGCAGCTACTGCGTGCTCTGCATAGTACACACATCCTGGTCCTGAAGACACGAAGTGTTCAAGGAATACAGTGCTAGTCACTGGATTTCAGTCATCTCTACACACTTCCCAAGGGCATGATACACCATCACCCTCACCTCCCTACCCTCTGAAACTTCTATCCTCCAACCTCTAGGTTAGAGCATATGTAAACGGCAGTGAATCCAGCTAGGCTCTGTCTACATGGTGCAAAACTTCTCTATGGTCCTGTAGTTGGCGTCTTGAGCAACCAAAGTCGCTGCCGCTGTCCATGGTTCTGATCACAATGGCAGCCCAACCAGAAAGGAATCTGGTTTCAGAAATCCAAGAACTAGCTCATGTTGCCTCTTTGATGTGAGGCCACGGTCCTGTGGAAACAACAACTCCATATATGCCTTCCTCCTCCAGCTCATCCCTGCGCAACACACACGGCTGTCCTCTCGGGCTCCGGCAGAGGATGGGATACTTAGAAGAATTGCCCTTGCTCTCTGACTCTATTTTCTACCTCTTGCCAAAGAGGCAGCTTTGATAAGATGGAGGGAGGCATGCTCTAATCTCCAAGCACAGCTTGTGTTCCCTTGGTCTGTAAAGTGTTTGGAAGGAGCACATAATCCTGACAGGCTCATCTGGGGAGAGCCTGCAGCTCTGAGGAGACAGCCAGCCAGAGGGCTTAATTTGGGGATCATCATGAGTCAGAAAAACTCTCCAGTCCCACACTGCACCAGAGTCTAGCACTACTGGAGTCACTTGGGGGAGGGGGGACAAGGCAACGATTTCCAAGGGGCTTCCCATCCTTGAAAGAAAAAGAAAAGATTTCTGGATAAAATTGGTTTAGAAAACTCTGGGTGAAATTTTTGTTTCACTGATGACATTTTACCATGCCAGTCATCATTTTTTTCCTCTGATGCTGTTAGCAAGATTTTATGTAGCATGAAAGCATGGATTCTAGAACATCCTTGCTAGAGTTCCACATGTGGTTCTGCCACTGACAAGCTGTGCTGCCTTCAGCAAGTTCCTTAATCTCTCTGCACCGCTGCTCCCTCATCTGCAGAACGGTAGCATATGCCACATAGGGCTGTTGGAAAATTAATAGGTGATGAATTAATAGGTGATGAGCTCTTAGAAAAGGGCCTGGTATGGAGTAAGCCCCAGAGAAGTGCTACTTCACATTATTATTAGCAGAACACTAATATTTGTGAAACTCATTCTCAGAAATTCTGAGTCAAAGCACCACCTTCAGGAAGTCCCCTTCAAATATGTGTCTGGATCAAGCTTTGGCAGGAGGAAGTGCTTAGCCTGTGTCTCTCAGAATAAAAGCAAAGAATTAACATCACCAGAAGAAACACCTTCCCCTTCCACTCCCCTGAGACTCTCCAATCCCTTCCTCTCCCCAGGACTCAGTGTCTCCCTCTGCCAAATGGGTATGCTGACTGGAGTCTTGCTTAGCTTGGGGAGGAGGGAAGGTGTAATGAGAGTCTCAGTGGAGAGATACTGGAGAAGCAGAGATGTTTTCTTTCTCCTGGCCCCTGCTGCCAAGGAGTTTTAGTCAGCTCCGAAGCCCCAGCCGCCAGGCAAGCCCCGGTCCTGTGGCCCCTCCTGTGTTCTCTCTACTGCCTCCCTGCAGTGAAGCCAAGAATGGAGTCGCAAGTCTAGGCCGTGGGCCCAGTGGCCCCCAGGAGAAGGGGGTCTGTTATGGTTTGTCACTGGATGTCCCCCAAAGCCTCAGGTAGTGGGAGGGAAGGCTTTTGGAGGCAGCTGAATCTAGAGTTTGTGATTGGTTCATTGTCTAGTGCTGGGATTGGGGGTGTGAGTGCAGCACCCACCCTGGGGCGGAGAGCCTGCCTACAATATTAGGGAGGGAAAGAGGCTCGCTGCTGCTCCTCCTCTTTCTCCTCTTGTTGCTTTTGCTGTCTTCCACAGCCATGAACAGCCGCCCTCTGCCATGTGCCACTCTGCCTTGGAGCCAGCTGGTTATGGACTGAATCCTCTACAAACTGAGCTAAACAAACCTTTCCTCCCTTAATTTTGGGCATCAGGTATTCTGTCTCAGCAGTGAGAAAAAAGTAACTAAGATTTGGTTCCAGGGGCCAAACTGGTGCACTCATATGGGATGTGAGACTAAGAGGCTGGCCCCGGAAGTTTAGGACAAGGTGTGTGTCCAGTAGAATGGTTCTCTAGGTCTCTCCAGCCCACGTGACCACACACTAGTCTCTAACTTTCAGCTCCATCCCATCTCAAGCTTTATATGCCTTCCTCTGAAACCTCCAAAGATGCCAGGGAGCCCATATGCCACATGACTGGACTGCTCTGTAAGAGTTGAGCACAGTATTCACCCTGAAGCCCTCTTAAAGTTCAAATATTCCAGGAAGAGCAATCTATTTAGTCCAGCACTTAAGTCTGAATTAGCATGATAGAGGTTTCCTAAATGATAGGTATTCAGTGCAGCCTAAGAGCTAAGTACCAGGGACTGGGAAAGCTGACCAGAGGAAGGCAGTGCGTAAAGTGGCCTCTCATTGCTAGGTGTCATCTCTGAGCCTGGCTTTCCTCACCTATGAAACTGGCCTTATGGAATCACCTTATGGGGTACTGTATGGTGAACCACGTGGCATGTAATGGCACTTGTGCGTTTTGTTCCCTCTCACCTTCCTGCTCAGAGAGAAGCTGCACAAAGGTGACAAGGAGCAAAGCCGAGGCCACCCTTAGCTGGCACACTGGAGAACTTACTTTCATCAAGCCAGGCCTGGGGGTTTCAGGAAGAGGGAGAAAGAGGTGAGGTAGAGGCGCTCTCCAGCTGCTGACCCCGAGCCCCTCACTCAGGTCCCCAGGGCTGGGCAGGGCGCTGGGCCAGCAGAACCTCTGAGGCAGCCTGTCCTCCCTTGCCCTCAGACTTCCACCCAGCAGTGCGTCCCTGCCCCTGTCCTCTGGCACTGCATGCAGGAGGGTGAGCATGCACGGACATGAAGGGACCTGCAGGAAACAGCCATGGCCTCTGTCCCTGGGGGAGCAGCAAGGGAGCAGAGCCAGGCTTCCAAGTGATGCTAGCGGTGTGTGGGAAGCACAAGCAGCCAGGGGGCAGGAGGGGCTGGGCTGGTGTGGAGTCATTCAGCTGGCTGTGTCTTCCCCAGCGGGCACCCTCCAGCTTGGGCACCTCCCCGTGTGAGGAGATTTGACTGCTCTGTGCCAGAGCGTCACTCCTGTCCCTGAGCTTCTTCAGCCCGCTCTCGAGAGCAGCTCCAGGGAGGGTAGTGGAGCCGGGATCACTCAGGTGTCTCTGAACTCGAATGAGAACAAAAGATATCCTTAGGGTCGTGAAACTCTCCCTGACACAGCATTTTCTTCCATTAAGGAAGTAAGCCAGGGAGCACAGGAAGGGCTAGAAGTATTCAAGACCTCATCACTAAGAAGGATCACAGATTCTTTCATAGCTTAGGACAAGAATTACAAATACATGACACACACTCACATGGCAGGTAGACACTCTGTAGCCTGGCTAATGGAAAACACTAATAAAAACATCACATGGGGGCTGGGGATGTTGTAGGACTGTGGGGGCTGGCTAGGCAAGTCTGAAATCCACACCCCACGCTGTCAGAAGTAACTGCTGGAACTCCGCAGCCGCAGTCCACAGGTGGGATTTCTTCTCAAGGAAGCCTCTGCTTAGCTCTGCTCTTAAGGCCTTTTGTCTGATTATTCAAGCCCTTCCCTATTATTGCAGGTGATCTCCTTTGTTAAAGGTCAATTGACCATAGATGTTACAGTCACTCTTCACATCCGCAGGTTCTGCATCTGTGGGTTCAACCAATGCTGGATAGAAAATATTCCAAAAAATGTGTCTGTATTAGTCATGTATGTCCTTCCATGGGTCATTATTCCCTAAACAATAGAGCATAACTATTTGTATAGCATTTACATTATAAGAGGTACTGTAAATCATCTAGAGATGTGTTAAAGTATGCTGAAGCATGTGTGGAGGTTCCTGCAAGCACTAAGCCATGCCCTATAGGAGGCTTCAGCACTGACCGATTCTGGTGTCCGCAGCAGTCCGGGAATGAACGCATTTTCGACGCTGAGGGACAATGGCAATCACATCTACCGCTTCAGCAGCTCCTAGGCGGGTGGTTGAATAACTGGGGACTGTAGCTTGGCCAAGGTGACACCCCAGACCGACCACCGCCCCACCCAGGGAGAAGACAGTGGACTTGGGGGCCATTCGTGTGGGGACGCAAGTGGAGCCCTTCGTCACCGCCCCCAGCACTCCGTGGAGCCCGCTCCACCTCTCCCAGAGCTTTGCCCAGGACCTGGCTCCCCTAACCCCTCTCAGGCAGGACACCTGGCCCTTCCAGTGTGAGCAGAGGAGTATGATGTGGTCCTCTGGCTGCAAAGACACAAAACAGGCACACGGTTAGAAGTCGCTGTGGGCACAGGGGGCACCTGCAGGACTTACTGAGGACTGTGCCTCCCCTGGGAATCCTGGATGAACAAGACAGGTTCTGTGACCTATGGGACTCCCACCTGGTGGGGCAGGAGGCAAGGGGGACAAGGGCCCCTCAGAAGTACACACCAGGTGCAGCATTCACCCAGACAGCCAGGGCATTCTGGGGCCAGAGGTGGGGGTCCTGGGCCACAATCCATTCATTCATTCACCCATCCACTGATTCCTTCATTGTTGGGGATGGAACCCAGGGCCTCCGGCATGCTACACCAGCGCTCCGCCATTGAGCCGGCCCCCCAACCCCCATCATCTTGATTCTGCTTGCTCAATGGGCTCTACCCTACCACTTCAAGAAGCAAGTGTGCTTTAGGCCCCACCGCTCCACTTGCACCTCTGAGAAATCAGGCTGCGGTTCTGCTTCGACCCTCGGAACTGTGGTAGATGCCAGGGGTCCTCAGAAGACAGCGCCACGGCCTTGCGTCCCTGGTTCAGCTCTCTGCACACTGGGGCAAGCGCTGCTTCCTGTTCTGGTTCGAGAGGTCCCAGGTCGCGCAGCCCAGGACGCTTCCTGAGTGGCGCGCCCCCTGGTGGTTTCATGCAGCCATTGCGGGTCAATATTTTCCTGTCCAAGTTCACCAAGTGGTCCACATGCAACTACTAGAGGGGGAAGTTCTGTCTGAGCTGAAGGTGCAAACAGAGTAGGGTGGCCCTGAACTCTGGTCTTCATAGAGGCGGCCAGAGGAACCCTGGGATCCAACCCACAGGGGAAATGCCTCGCACCAGCACCTGTGGGAGTTGTCCTGTAAGTGCTGCCAGCACCCTTGTCTTCCAAGAGGGAAGCTCTAAGACACAAACAGCACACTTATCCTGCCGGGTCTCATTCCCACCCCTCCGAGTGTCTCCTGCCCTCACCTCCCAGGTGGACAACAGCTAGGTGAGGCTGAGCCACAGGTTACTTCTGAGAGGGGTGTAGTCAAGCAGTTTGTCCACGTGTGAACAGCAGAGCGTGCTTCCACCAACCCGATGGTCCAGGCCAGTCGATGGCCTCAGTGCCAAGAGACAGTAAACACGAGGTGGGTGAAGCTGCTGGCAGGGGAATGAACTCAGCATGCTATTTTACGTTGAGCTGTCTTTCCCTGTGAAAGGAAGGAGCACACTCTAAAACAATGATGAAAAGGACAGTGTAGTAAATGCAGACCGTAGCGTGGTCATTTACTGCCAAGTATTAAGCACTGTGTTTAATTGCATGTAGTCGTATACTTTAATAAGATCAGCAGCGTGCAAGGTTGTTTTATACCAGTATCACACACATACACACACACACACACACACACACATGCACGTGCACAGGAAAAATTAGGTGCACTAGACATTAGGATAAACACCATGTCACTAGGTGACAGGAATTTTTCAGCTCCACCATAATCTAATGGGAACACAGTCAGTGTCTGCATGGCCTATCACCGACTGACTGAAGTGGCACTGTGAGACACATCCTGTTGGGCTTGGACCTGTGGTCTTGGCCTGGCCCCACTCCCTTGTTGTCTGGGAGGACTCCCGAGGTCAGGCAGGTATACTGGTCATGACACAGGCTTAAAAACTTCTTGTAGTTTTGTGGCTGGTGAAGGGAATATTAAATGTATAATATTTCTTGCCCAAACCTGCCTCTGTCCTCTCATCCTCCCAAGCGTGGTAGGTCCCTCTCTGGTGGTCACTACCCACTCCTCCAAGTACTCTGAGTACCTGCAGGGCTCCTTCCTGCCTATAGCCCCAAGAGGAATCTAGCCCTTGTGTCTATTTGGCCCACGGGCTGCAGTGGGATTCCAGGCAGGGGAAACAACCGGCTTTGTTCCAAGGCAGGACCCTGTCACCATCTCAGTGGCCTGGCCCTGCCCCAGCTCTCCCAGAAGCCCCAGTGGTGAGCCCTGCTGCAGCCTCCATTCCCAGGCCCACAAGGCCAAGCTCTTTTCCCCACACAGCCTCTTTATCTAGCAGCTTAAATGCACTCCCTACTCTCACCTAAACATCACCCACACCCCTGGTCACCCCAAGAGTCTCCCTACAGTCTGAGGTTCCTCCCTCTGCCCTTCCAAGATAAGCTCTCACAAGCACTGTGAATTTGCAAGGCTTTAGAGGAGGGGAGAGGGTGAAGCTTCAGCAAGGGGGTGGACCACAAATGGTGGTCTTCAGGCACGATAGTGGGATGGGATTTGGCACTAAAGTGTGGAGGAGACAGTGCTCTGCCTGTTCATGGTAGCAAGGCAGGGCCCACTCATGTGCTCTCAGGGGGACCTACATGACTCCTGTGACCCCCAGATTGAGACCCAGTGTGGTTCCAGTTCCTCACGATGAGTACATGCGGTGAGAGGCAGGCCGCAGGGTAGGAGAGGGACAGAGGTGGGAGAAAACAAGCCAGGCCTCTCTCCTGGTTCCCCTTTCTAGTTTTGCTTGGGGTTTGGGGGAAGCAGCAGAGACAGAGACTCCTCTCAGCCTCTCTGAGCTCCAGGTTACATGCGTGTGTTGGTGGGGGGTGAACCCTGACCACAGGGGCCTCCAGGGCTCCCTGTCTTTCCTCCCCCAGCCAGCAAGCTCCTGGCTGCAAGGGCCAGAGAGCCCAGCCTGCTCCAGCCAGCCCCCTGCCCACCCTAGGCCCTGCTCAGAGGACAGGGCTGAACTGATTCTGTCAGGAAGGGTTAGTCTTGTCTCCGGGCTGGGTGGATGCAAGGGGACGAGACAAATGCATTCGGACAGCCTGGATCCAGAGCGCTATCTGTCAAACATGCTGGCCACCTCTGCCGGAAGATCTCACAGGCTCCCTCCATCCCATCTCAAGAAGGCTGGCACAGCTGGAGCCTGAGGCTCTGGGCAGGAGACAGGAGAATCCAGGGGCCTGCAAGCTCAAGGCCCTTGGGGGCAGGGTGTCTGGACCTGTGGTCTCCAGGCCTTTGGAGAGAGGCCAGCAGCCAGCCAGAGCCCTCTGCTCAGACACCTGACTCCAGAACTCCAGTCCAGGGTCCTGCCTGGCACTACTGTAGCTTATGGCTGGGCTCTGACCCTGCTGATCAGCAGATGAAGGGAGCGCTAACGACAGGGTGAGCACAGCAGGCCCTCCCCATCCTGGGCTCTCACTTGTGTTCACACTTTTCCTGCATAGGCGGGCAGCTGGCACTGTGGATGGAGTAGCAGGGATTAAACCCACCAGCCTCAGAGGCCCTGACTAGGGTGACCTTGTGCTGGGAGGTGCAGGGAACTCTGCCCCACCAAGCCCTGAGTCTGTGGGCACCGTGGGGTGGGTGCTCCCTCATCCCTCCACCTCCTACCAGCTTCTCCCTGGCCACTGCTCAGAGCATGAACCAGAACCTTCACTGAGGTGATGGAATCTCACTAATGAGGATTTCCAAGCATTGGGACATCTTGGGGATGCGAAAAAATCTGAGGATCCTGCACAGCACAAGGCAAAACAGATTTCTTGTCAATTAGTTCAGCTGTTGAAGACAGCAGCTGTGAATGTGGTGGCCACAGGGTCTGCATAACACAGGCAGATTAAAGCATGACAGACTAATACTCCTGGCCAAGAGCTTGGCTTTTAACTAGCTGTATGATTTGGGGCAAGTGACAGAGTCTCTCTGATACTCATTGGGCCACATATTCATCAGTTATGCCTGAAGATTCGGGAGAGGCTACACCCAACTTCCCTCACTTTGCCTACTATGTGCTCGTTTAATGCCCAGTTTCTCTGCACTTGGTTCTTGGTAGATTTAATCAAGAACATATTTTCAGTGTGAATGCAGCTAAACCAAAGCTACTTTTCATTTTGTTTTGTTTTTGATTTTGGTGCTGAGGGTTGAACCCTGGGCTTCACACATACTAGGCAAGTGCTCTGCCACTGAGCTACACTCCTAACTCTCTTGGCTCTTGGAATGCAATGAACAAGGCAGACAAAAACAACCTCACTTGAGTTGACGAGCCCGAAATCACTTTTTTCTATTCCTATAGGCTGCACAGATGTCAAGTCCTGTCCTGAACTCACCATTCAGAATTACCTATCGGTGCGACAACCTGTGGAAGTTCATACGCTATGTACAAAGCAGACTGGCCTGCAGGGAGCCTCTTACCCCTTAAAAGAGCCACTGCAATGGGAGGTAGTTGTTGGTGTCCAGGTGGCCGGCGAGCCATCAGCCAGCGGCTGGTGTCACAGCTATGCCTCAACTCTGTGTGCAGGACCTGCCATTGCCTGGACACCTGTCTGTCAGGCTGCAAGCACTAGACAGCTGTGGGCCTTGCTGCAGCTATTTTAAGGATGTGCTTCCTCTAGAGCAGACGCTCCAGGTTTGGCCCACAGCAGGCTATGGCGTGGGAGCAGTGCTGCCCCTATCCTGAGCCCTTACTTCTAGCCTTTCGCCGGTGACATTGGTACAAACAACTCGTAGGGCTGCTTTTCCCCGTGAAAACTGGCCAAAACTTAGACTCAAGACCCTTTTCCCACTTGCCACCCCACAGCTCAGGATAGGAGCTGCAGACAAGGCCTTATAAACAACTGGGGAACAAGAGTCAGAGAATTCAGGAGCCCCAGTCCCTATTGCCTGGCTGCCAGCTTTGATCTCTTCAAGAGCCCTTCCTACCCAGCATCCCTAGGCCTCCTCGGTTTCATATCATGTTGGATAAATCCCACCAAATCAGACTGGAGAGAGAAAGGCAGACGCCTGTCTCTCCACTGGCCCAACACCACAGGTGGGGCTCTGAGAGGAGTCTGCTGCATTTGACTCCCTTCCAGAAGCTGCAGGCTTCCCTGCAGGGTCTCGGGGCAGCCTACTACCCACCTACAGCCCACCAAGGAGGAAGCGCACTCAGCCTGAGGCAGCTGGAGCTTCGGGGTGCAGAAGAGCACTGCTTCCCTCTGGTGGAGACGGTGCCCAGGGTTGCTGACCAGAGGGTTCAGCCAGTCCTGGGGCCTAGGCACAAGGCTAAACTGCAGCCTGGCCCACCTGTACAGTCTGGGGAGTTCTGTTTCCCGAGGCCCACGGGCTCCTCAGAGGGGAGTTTCAGTAGCTATTTCCCTACAGAGGCAAGAATGTGTACTGTGTCTCCTAATAAAACTCGAAGCCTGTCTGAGGTGCACCCGCTCCTTCGTTTAGCTCTGAGGTGTAATTAATACATAAATTAAGCTCCTGCAGACTCACAAATGCCCAGGAAAAATATAATTAGTCTGCTTATATGACTCCATCTGTCAGCTCTGGGTTCAACATTGTTTAGCAATTCCTGAGGGCTTTGGTGGCCTGTTGGCTGGACCAGCACTGCTCCTGCCCTGCTCCAAGAAGCCACGCTCACGTCATCTGCAGGAAACCAGGGCTCGGGGCGGGGGGGGGCGGGGGGGCAGGTGCTGCTGCAGGCTGAGAGCAGAGAACCTGGGGACCTCCTGTGTGGCCCTGAGAGATGGTGCGGTGAGGGCAGCCTGAGGGAGGTCGCCTGTGTATCTTCCAGTTGGACTTTCATCTAGGCAGAGCCTGAAGGGAGGGGGAGGCCGCGGCACCCTGGGCTGACTCAGGACCTGCCCTCCTCCAACTGTCATCACGTGCACTTTCTATCAGGAGAGAAAGGCTGGAGGATGAAAGGCAGCTGTGGGGAGGTGCCAGGGAGAAGCCTGGAGATGAGGTGGGGAGGTGGGTGCGGCCAAGGGGGCCCACAGGAAGGCTGGAGTAGAATTAATGCCCCATCCCCACAGCCCACACACACCCTTTCCTAACACCCGGGGCTGTCCCACGTAGCGTGTATTCAGCATTCTGGGAAAGGGACTAGCAAATGGTTTTTCTTCCCTTCTGAAAAAGTTAATTATAGTGCAAAATTAATACATGTTTTAAGAACTATCTAAATAAGACATAGGAGTCTAAAGTCAAAAGTATCCCAAATACTCCCCCCCAGACACATACACATGCACTCTCTCTCTCTCTCTCTCTCTCTCTCTCTCTCTCTCTCTCTCTCTCTCTCTTAATCTCCCAGGGGACCATTATTAGGAGTTTGGGGTCCTTTGTCCTCCAAAGTGCATTACTACTTGTATGAACATTATCAAAGGGGGGTTGTACTTCTACAGTGCATGCTGTTGACAGCTTTTGAGCTCACTCATAGTTCCCAGGCACCATGCCACGCACAGCTTTCTGTGTTTGACACACAGCTCAATCTTATTCTTTTCAGTAAATGCACACTACTCCAGCACATGAAATGACTCATATATGTTTTATTTATATTTACTACTTAATCCATATCATTTCCTATTGATGGATATTTGAGTTAGTTCTAAAATTTTACTCCTATAAGCCATGTTGGGGACATACTTAGAGCCGTTATTATTTTTCTTAGTTTGAAAGCTGTAAATGAAACATGATCTAAGTAGATGGTTACTTTCCTGAGGAGTTACAGGGATTAGAAATGGCAAAACCTTCTCTGGATTCACCTGTCCTGACCCCATCTCCAGTCTTCAGTCCCTGAGCCTGGAAAGATGGGGAGACAGGGAGCGAGACAGGCTTGGGGAGTGCGGAAGTTGGGGCGGAGATAACTGGGGACAAGGGGCACTATGAGAATGGGAAGGGGAAAAAGCCTGAAGAAAAGAGAGGCAAAGAAGATCGAGAAATCCAGAACAGAGTGGTGAAAGGAACAGTAAGTACTTATCCCAAGGTTAAAATGTCCCTTGCTGGGCAACGTAGCACATGCATATAGGAAGCCTGAGATGAGATGTAGGAAGCCTGAGACGAGATCTTGAGTTTGAAGCCAGCCTCGGCAACTTAGAGAGACTCCATCTCAAAAAAAAAAGTCCTAAAAGTCACATTTGTTAAA
>PVLD010004251.1:0-128204 GCA_004027595.1 Dinomys branickii | reverse complement strand
TATTTCCTGTTTCCCAAGTGTTTATTTTCCCTCTCAGCCCTGCCCCCATATAGCAGTGTCCGGCGCCGCTCCCGACCCGCAGAAGACAGCACACAGACGATCAGATTCTGTAACGTGTTTCTTTATTGGACACAGCACAAGCCCCACAGGAGTCCACTCTCCGTGGCTCCTTCCGGGCTGCTGCTTCTTCCAGCTTCCCGTTACAGCAACTTATATAAGGGCAGTTAGCAAATCACACTACGCCACGTGGGCCTTCAGGATTGGTTTCAGGGCGCCGTAAGCAGGCACCTTTCTATATAAGGTATATACAGAGTCAGCAACAAGAACCAGAAAACAGGATATAGGCGCCATCTTGGTAACACGGTGGGAGGGGCTGATTCCAAGGAGACTAACAGCAAGCCCTCACACCGGCTCCCAACATAGCAGCAGTTCTTTACTTCCGAACAGTCAAGATTTTCAGCTTTTTGTCTTAGACAACCATTCGCTGTGTTGCTCATGGCAAAAATTCATACGATTTTACATTCAGCTTATATGCTGAAAAGTCCATTTGTATAAGTCCTGACCTTTTCTCTCCTCTGTGATTCAGGAGCAGACAGTTCCTAGTGTTTATGACATCATCAATTAGGTAGTTCATAGGTAATATGAATTTAAGATATCAAAGTAGAGCTCTTGTACTCCTCCAAGTGCTACCAATAACTTATTTGAATGTACAAGAAGGTTGTTAAAAAATAAACCTAAACACACACATATAATGCTTGTGCTTCATAAAACTTTAAAACCACAATGTAAATACAGATCTTACAATCTCCATGTCCGTATCTCCCATCCATTGCTCTGAGATAAACATTGCAAATACTGTTCAACAATGCCTTCTATAATTTTTCTATGCCAACTTAATGAGATGGTCTTGCTTAAGTTTTTATTTAATAATAGTATAATGGCCCACAAATATTCAGCAATTTTTTTGTTAATAGTATGATACTGCCAGGCATGGTCGCATATGACTCTAATACCAGCATTAGGGAGGCGGAGGTGGGAGGACTGCTGCAAGGTCGAGGCCAGCATGGGATATGTAACAAGATCATATCTCAAAAGCAAAAAATAGAAGAAAACACTATAACATTAAGAACCTTCCAAATCAATCTTTTTTGATTAGTACCTTATTTTAGTGAGGACACTGTAATCTATATATGCTCTAGATAGCATTCAACTATCTACATTGGTATATTATTAGGTTATCAGTTTGCCTCAAATTATTGTATAACTACAATAATTTGTGGAGTATCTGTATATCTAATACAGTCCACATGTTGCAACAATCCAAAATGAGTCAGGCATGGTGGTGCATAACTGTAATACAGTCTGGGAAACTGAGGTAGGAGGATATCAAGTTGAAGCCCAGCCTGGGTAATTTAGCAGCACAATGACAGCCTGCCTCAACTTACAAAAAGAAAACCACAATATTTTACTAAAGAGCAAAAGGTCTGAGGATGTAAAGCAATGCAAAGGCCATCGGTTTGGTTTCCAATACAGAATGAAAAGTGTCCACCCATGACTTGTATCGCATTGAATTCTTGCTCACTGTGTACCAACAACATTGGCTTCTTTTCAAAACTGAAATTTCCCTGCATGTTCCACATCCAGAGTTTTAGTCCTGCTTTCTCTTTTCCCTGCACCCTATCTGCCCAGCATGGCTGTCTTTAGCATCTGTGAGATCTTTCCTCTTTCTTTACAGTATATCTTAGTGTAAAAATTCAACTGTGATAACCAACAAACCCCCAAATAAATGCTTCAAACAAATTTTGGATCCATTGTGGTTCTGCTGCATGCAGTCATTCAAGGACACAGGATCAAGGTGAATGTTATCTTCCAGGGATGTAAATTTATATGTTAAATGGATGGCTTATCAAGATAGTTACTGAGCTTGCCTCTACTTCCGTATATATAGTATTGTTTGATCTAGGAAATCACAACATTCCAAAGAAGATCCAGAAGCAACTTTGTGATGGGGTGGATCCACAAAAGATACTTTATGTCTCATTGATGTTATCACATGGAAATTTTTCCATCACAGCCCTAAACCTTAAAATCTCAGACTCCAGCCCTCCCCATCAACATGGCAACAACCATTAACCCAAGATGTTAGAGGAGTATAGCAAACTTGCTACATATCTTTTTTTAAAAAAATCACACCTTTCCTGGGTAGAAAGAGTGTGTGCTGGGGTTAAAAGATTTCCTGCTGGGCTACAAATTGAGAGAATGAAAAGTAACCAGACATTAAGTAATATTAGCAAGTGCTTCTATCATATACTGAGTTTAATTGTATTAAAAAGAAAGTTGGATAGGGATGAAAAACTTTGAAAATGGAAATCAATACAAGTAAATTGATCATGAACAACATCTTCTACTCAACCATGTATGAGGATCTATTACCCATTGTACAAAGGAAAACTTTACAGATTTTACTTCTACAAAGTAACTAACTCTAAACTTTTTTTTATTTTCCAAGATATTGAAGACTTTGAAACCAAAACAAGAAGCACAGTGTCTGTTCGAGAAGGTCAAGGCGTGGTGCTTCTCTGTGGCCCGCCGCCGCACTTTGGAGGTATGGGAAGGGTAGTCTGGGAACTGCCATTCGTGTGGTACCTTGAGAGTAAAGGAGGTGTCTTGGTTAATTTCTCATTCCTGGGACAAATACCTGACACTCCTAAGTTAAAGGAGGAAAGGTTTATTCTGGTTCACATCTTTCAAGAGGTTTCAGTCCATATTTTACTGGGTCTAAGGTAAGGCCAGAGGAGAAATAATATGTAGCTTGGCAGGGAGAAAGCAGCAGTAATCAAGGCAGGAGGGAGAATACCCTCTATATATAGTATATGAAATATACTTTATGTTATATTTATGTATCCTTGCAGGTCTCAGCCATAATGACCCATCTCTTCCCACCAGGCTTCATCTCTCAAGTTCACCAACCCAGTTATAAACCTATCAGTGGACTAATCCAGTATCACACGCCCACCATCCAGTTACCTCCCCAAAGCCCCACTATGAGCACGTGAGGCTTTGGGGGAGCACCCAGATATGAATGATCATAGGAGATATACCTGGCTTTGGGGCCTATAGTATCTGTTCATACAATGAAAGGAACCACAAACACTCTTAAAATTTATCTACTGCATCCAAATACTCCTACATTGAAACATTTTCTTTCAAAAATACTTATTCAACTGAATACTCAACAAATATATCATGAATGAGATAAACATGACAAGTTAGAAACTTCCGGTATTGAAGCTTTGTTTTGCCACTGACCACTGCTGTAATCTGGTGCTGTGACGCATAGTCCATGGCGAGGGACAATTTGCTTAATCCTCTTCAAGGCTCAGTTGTTTTATCTGCAGACTAAAGAAAGTAACTCTTGCTGATATTTACTGCCATTACATATGCTAAGTGAGCAAGGATGTACAAATTTATTAGTATAACAGTCAGTATTTCAATAAAAACAGAAACTCAAAGTTGTCACTTTTACTATTGGATTCTATGCAAAGCAAATTCCAACACTGCTTTCAGCAACATCAAAGTAACTGTTAGAAAAGAGAGGCGCCCCTTTAACTGGAAGCAAGCTTTGGGTAGCATCACGTCAGAGTATCTCATAGCAGTGGTTAAAAAGAAACAATAAATGACAACTGTTCAGAAGAGTGTACATTGACTCATTAGTCTATTGCCAGAAATCCAAAATCCGGCTGAGTAGTATTCCCTGAGGATTACATTTGTTTTTCAAATCCCAAATGGATGTGGTAAAGTTGTTAATGATTCTCAACTTGGGCCTGCGGGTGAAAATGTCTGTGGCCTCTATCATTTACTACATTACATTGTACTTTTTACATCATAGGAAGTTTAATAACAGAGAAGTACACAGTGCAAATCTAAATATTTTACTTTTATTAATGTCTCAAATTCTCTCAAACATTGAGATATATTATTACAATCATTGTCTTCCAAGCCTACTACAGTGAGATAGAGATTATACAGCTAATTGGTTTAAGGTCGCACAGCTTGTGTGAAATGGAACCAGGATTGAAATCCAGGCAGACAAACTCCCAGACACTCAGCTCTTAGCCACCATTGTTTGGTTGCCATTGACATCTACTTTGGTATGGGAAAAGTTTCAAAACAGGTAAGGTACATATTTAAACACAAAATGTAGGCATTTTTTAATGTTAAACTGACATTCATTTATTAGCTTTTAAAAAATTAAAACATTTTTTCTGTCATTATTTTCACTTTTATACACCCTCATGGTATACATGTACCAAAATGAAAAAAATACTAATTAAAAGCTAACAATATATTATTCTTCTGAGTATTATACTGTTATGCTCCCTTGAATTGTTACAGGCGTTTTGGGGCTTTCACTGCTCTTGTGAGATAAAACAGTGCCATTGCAGAGCACACAAAACTGCTGAGGATTTTCGGAGGTGCTTGTTTTTTAACATTATGAAAAATTATTTTCCAGTTTCATAATTTAGAATGATAAAAAGGCAAGTCCTTATACCAATCTATCATTTTATGCTGCAATATTGAAGTTTTTCCAACTTTTTTTACTTTAATTAAGGATATCAGAAATATAAAATATTTACAAATACATTACATATGTATAAAAATAAGAAAAGCAGTTAAGAGAAAATTTCCATGTCACCTTCTCACATTAAAGGATAAATTCGTCATTTAAAGCATAAAGCTGTCATTATATTTGTGCCACTGGGATTAATGTCATGAAATTAAGTCACAGTTATATACAAACTACCTAAAGTTAAGAATTTTGTAACTGAATATTCCACATGCATAAGAGCAATGCAAATTTGCCTAGTATAGTTTTCATTACATCCTAGGTAGCAATTTCACATGATTCTACTTAGGATATTTGTCAGTACTGATGACTTCCAAATTCTAATAACGTTCATCCTCAGTAGTTTCAAGATATACCAGGGTTATCTTCATCTCTGTGAAGGGGACAGGGATACATGAACTTTGTTCTTTTGTTTTCTATTGATCTCCTAGGTAAAAACTGAAAGGAGTATTAATAGACACACTTTGATCTCATTATACAAACAATGATCAATACTAAGAGGGAGACTGTTTTCAGAGGAAGAGTTATCGATTGTATGATTTGCATGGGCTGGCTCTAAAGGGCTTCCCATTTATTTTTGCATTCTTGTTATTTTAATAATGAAGAATAATTTTAACATGAAGAAATTTCAGTTGGATGATTAAGTAAAGTAGTTACTTGTTAGTAAAGGCAAGGTTCCAACCCAAGGCTCCTGGACTTCAAAGAAATTAATTTTGTGTAGAAGATTCTAAAGTTAGTGTTAAACTTCATGTAGTTTATCAGTTTGAATACTCTAGATCTACTTAGGAACCTGAGAGCTTTTAACAGCTCAGTGTTTTCCTGTCTCATTTCCTTTGTGAAGGTGAATCGTGAAAAGACTTCAAAATAAGAGGAGATTGGGTATGTTAAAAGTTCAGGGAAGGTAGAGCTGAATTCTCTGCTCAGCGTCATACAATGATAAAATTAGCTCCCTGAAGACATTTCTGGATTGTTGAGGGAAGAACCCACTTCCAAAAATAATTTAAACTGTTGGCTTAATTTAGTTTTGTGGTTTACGGGACTAGGTTCCCATATTAATTATGGCTGACTGTAGGTGCCCACTTTAATGGTGGCTGACTGTAGATGTTGACTATCAGCTTCTAAAGGTTGCCCAAAATTCCTTCTATGTAGCCCCCTCTACCCTCAAAGCCGGAAAGAGAATCTTCTAATTTCTCTACCTAGAAGAACCCTATCTCTTGTAAGAGCTTCTCTGATTATACCATCTCCACCACAGGTAACATCATTTTATTCTTGTCACATACGCCATCTTCTCTAAGCCTTGGGAATGAGATATCCTATTCACAATCCTATGCACACATAGGTAAGGGCATGGGGCATTGAATATCACCATGGAATTCTGCCAACTGTGATTTCCTTTCAAATTTGTCTTCTTTCTATTTCTAGTCTCTAAAGGTTCCATTATTTTCTTCCACATATGGCTATCACAAAGATGTCCTAGAAGGATACACTCAGATTAATGAGAGAAGATGGGGTTAGAATGGCAGTTTGGACAAAAGATTACCATGACCAAGTTATTTTTAAGTCTTATATATAAATAGAGATAGTGCATTTCATAAAGAAAAGGATCACAGACTCCACAATGACAGAAAAGTGTAAAGGCTGAAATTTTTACAGTTGGAAATTTGCATACCCATTCAGCAGCAGTGGCCTTCCACAGCAGTTCTGCATCAAAGGTGAAATTTTAGTAAACTTTATATTATCAGATCTACCTGAGGTCAGTGGACATTCTTTTAAGTATATTCACAAAAATACATGTGAAAAGTTTCCTAACAAGGCAAGCCTGAAATACATTTCATTGAGTTTCATAAAGACACCTTGTAGGGTTTTATACAGGGCATAGGTCATGCCGATATTTTATAGACAGGTAAGAAATGTGATCGATATGGCTGGATCCTATAAATTATGTACTAAAGAAGGGTTCCAGGTACAAAAACAAAATATGGATATGCCTAGATGGGTTTCCTGTGTAACTGGTTTCGTTTTAATGAAACGGAGCAGTCGTTGCAAACCAAGATAAACAGGTACTGTTGTACAGCTGTGATTCTTTTTTCTGGCTACGCAGAAGGAAGCCACTCTTTAGTGCAGAGTTTTAAATGGATGCTTCCCACCAAGTTTTAATAGTAATCCAAAATGCTGATATGCAACCTCTCCAGGGGTGGAGAGTTTTATGGGAAAAAGCTCCATAGTGAAAAATGGAAGCCAAAAATCTTACCACTCCCAATGTACTACCTTTATAACTTAGAAAGTGGCGTTTCCAAGCAGACTGGGAACCAGTCTTTGTACTCTGAGGAAGAGGGTACATCAATTCCTTCTGTCCTATTTCCCAGTCAGAGACGGTCTCTGTGTCAGTGGACTTTCCAGCACTACATCTAATACATGCGAGATAATCAATTCAGAAAGAGAGAAGATTCGTTCTGGCTTATACTGTCAGACTTTGAATTTCTATTCAGACAGACCCTTTGTCTTCCGGCCTCCAGTGGGGGTTCGGTTGGCAAAGCCCCAGAGCATGCTGAAGAACAGAACTGCTCACCTCCTGGCCAGGAAGCAAAAGAGAGAAAACAAGAGTCTTTCTATGCCCTTTCAGGAGAGGCCTGCAGTGACCTAACACATCCCCCTAGGGCCTGTCTTCCATAGCACCAAACCACAAACCAAGCCTTTAACCCCTGGACCTGCGAGGGACAGTTCCGACGCCAGCTATAGCAGCCTGGATCACTTCCTTTAGGGCCAGCCTCTGCCTTGTCCTCATCTTTCTGAAAACTTAAACTTCAAAGTACTTCAAAGAAATACAGATTTAACTGAAAGTTTTCTGCAAAGCAGAGAGGGACACAATATGCATTGCTATCCCCACTGGACATCCCTTTCTAACCTCTGCAGTTCCCTTATTTGTAGACTATTGTTTCCTCTCTGTCTCCAGCAAAATTTATTGTCTTTCATTTTCTTTCCCTCCACTTAGATATTAATATCGGAAAAATTCATTTTCTATGTTGGGATCATGGTGCTTGACAGAACCAAATGTTGATAGGTAGGCACATATAAAACTGGTTTCTTCTACTTTGTCCTGAAGAGTTCTATGCCAGTCTCCCTCTGCACAGACACATGTATCGATACAAAATATTTGACTTATCTGTTTGGTATTACTGAGTGTTTAGCTGAATAGGTAACTATATACAGAAAGATCTTTTCACCATGGATTCTCACTCACCTTACGTGTGAGCTGTTCTTGAAAGTTCAGTCACTTGTAGCAAAGAATGACATGATGGCTGTGACTTCCATTTCTTCAATTGACTCTAGAGAATAGACCACAGCAGGGGAAGACTATAAGCCATTAAAAAGGGATCACAAAAATTCAGATGTGAGATAACTGTGGCCTAGACCAGGAAGACAGCAAAGCTTAGAAAGTTAAGTATTCAACTTCAGTGTAGGTTAGAAGGCGTAACTGAAGTACTTTCCTGAAATATCAGATATGTATTGTAAGAAAAAGAGAGGAGTAAAGAATAACTTCAAGGTTTTGGGACTGAGCAAACAGAAATTGGAGTGTTCTTCCTTAGGATAGAGCTAGTAAAGGTAAAGCAGGTATTGTGGTTAGGGATATCTGAATATTATTTTAGGGCATTTTAACCAGCAGATGCCAAAGATATAAAAGAAGAATGGTGAGTAACAGCCTGGCTGCATGCCGCAGAGAAAGCTGTGCTTTGGAGACCTAATTCAGAACTCGTTATGTACAAATAGTATTTAATGTCTCAATTGGGTAAGTTAATGAGGACCTACTGTGTCCTGGCCTCTCTCGTCAGCATTTCATCTACCACATTTAATATTTTTGAGAAATAATTCCATTTAAAAAATGCAATAATCATGTTAAATACATTAGTATTGTCTTGATCATGATCATGTGTCTGCAATTCATTGGATCCCACCTAACATCACTGTGTTTATCTGCTGCTTGTTTTTCTGGCATAATCTAGCCCAGAGCAGGGCTAACAGTGTAGTTCAGTGGCAGAGTGCTTGCTTGCCATGTGGAAGCTCCTGGGTTCAATACTTAGTGCTACCAAAAAAAAAAAAAAAAAAAAAAAAAGAAAGGAAAGTATAATCTCAACCAGTTGTTCAGTAGGTCTTAAAGTACCCAGAGAGACAGCAGGAATTCTGTTGGGGAGTGTGTGACCATCATCGAGAGAAGCACATTGATTTGCCTAAACTCAATGTACAGGGTTAGAGTCAGCAAGCTCATGGCTCTGTCCACTCTTTTTAACTTACCAAAATTCCAGAGTTCAGTTGTTTAGGTCTCACACACCATCCTTCCTTCCACACTCCACTCCTGGCACACTCTTTTCCTTGCTTTCCTGCTCTCCTGCTATAGCCTCTTCTCACCACAGAACCCAGAATTTCTGAACATTGGCATAATTCTCAATTTAGGGGTAACTGTTGTCATGAAACATCGCATTATGCTCTGTTAAAATGTTTTAGCAGCATCCTTGGCCTCTTCCCACTATATGTAGTAGCACCATCTTCCCACACGGTGATAACACTGCCAGATATTTCCATTTATACCCTGGTAGACGAAAACCATGCCTGGCTGAGTGAAGGACTGTCTCTTGAATTTGCTGTGTTAAGCTCATTCATAAAGGATGGGAAATGGAAAGAAAAAGAGGAAGTGTAGTTCTTCTGTATTTACACTCCATGACTTTCTCAGTCTTCCTTAGAATTGGATCTTTGCCAGAATTTAATCTAAACCTGATTGGGTTTTTATTTCTTTCTCCAGATGTGGCCCACCAGTGAACAATCAGTTCTCAAACTCTTTACAATTGAACAATAATTAGAAATTATAGGAGATTTATTTATTGATTATTTGTAGACCCCAAAGATCTCCATCTTCATGATTCCAAACAAAAGCTGTTCAAATCAGAAGAGAGCTAATAAAATCACGTAACAGTTGTGGTGCAAACAGAAACTCAAGTAGAAGTACATTTGAAGAGCATCAGGCAGTTTTCAGGGTTGCATCATAAAATGCTTAGTACAGTATCAGTAACTTAACCCAGGAACGATTGTTCTTGGATGAGATTTCACCACTGAACTAGCGTAGCCATGACTTACCATCCAAGAGATTGCTACATCTAGCCTCGGAGCACCACACAATGGTGGCCATAAAGTATAATTACCCTCGAATATTCCAAAAGGGATGTGTTCGCTAAATCTGAGCAGAGTACTTCAGATTCTTTATTCTGCTCCTTTATTTTCTATTTCAAGAACTATGCTACCAATTTTGAGATCTGTTCTGTAAAACCAATGGTAGTTTTTGCTGTGTCATTATTTTTCTCTTTGATATGAAATGTTTCTCTTCCAAAAAACTACAACCTACATAATGGGTATAATTGCATCTATCTTTTATGTTTGTGTTTTAACTATCACAGTACAGGAGTGTAAAAGATGGCAACACGTAATAATGCTTTGGCGAAATAGGATTTTTTATATACTTGTGGAAACAGCAGATAGAGTCTTCAGTTGCTGACTGCAGACCCGCCGTTTCTAATAATCGTAGAGGGTGATGTCAATGAGAAGTTACAGAGATGGTTGGGGCAGGACCGACCACAATTCAGCTCTAATGCTACTGCTGAATCATCACAGGGAACATGCATCAAAATCATTAATAACAGATAAATGTCATAAAAGGTGAAAGAAATATATAAAAATGCAGTGGTTTCAACCTAAGAGGCTCATGAATTATACATTTAATTAAGAAAAGGCAAAAGGGAAGGTCTGTAAAACTTCCATTTTGGGAGGTATTTTTTCTCTTTCACCATTAAGCACAGACATATCAAGCGCCGGCAGTGGCTGATGATGCTTCCGCTGCAGGCTGGACGTCTGGATGAATGAAGAGTCACCCTCCGGGAGAAGGAAGCGGGGCCCGGTGAGAAAGACAACGGCAGGCAGGCCTTTCCGCTTCTCCTCTTCGCCAGTTCACAGACTGACACTACAGTGCAGCGGGGCGTCCTCCCAGGGCTGCTGCAAGCGCTCTTTCCCTCCGCTCGCTCACTTGTAAAATGAAGAGGTAACACTGGCTCGTCTTGCATCTCCCCGCTGGCCGGGAAATAAGTCTATTCAGTAAGCAACATTGCCTTCTCCAGGTTCCAGCACCGCACCCAGTGGGATGAACAGATGGTTCCCACTCGGAATCCAGAGCGCTCCTCTCACAGTACGGTTATGCAGAAGAGACTGCATTTCCGCATTTACGTAAATGGATTCTACAGTGTAGTTCCACACTCCAGTCTCAGAAGCCTGGGAAATTCCTCATGTATGAGTATTTCCTGGCTCCTCCTCACACCTACTGGAACAGATACTCTGAAGATGAAGGTGGGAATTTTGTCTTTTTCTTTGTTTTTGCTTTGGCTCTTGCTTTTGAAGTGCTGGAGATCAAACACAGGGCCTTCATAATGAGCTGTTCTAAGGGCTGGGGATATAGCTCAGTGGAATAAGCACCTGCCTAGCAAGCGCAGGGTCCTGAGTTCAATCCCCAGTACTGCCATAATGAGCTATTCTCAGTCACACTCTCTACAGCCCTCCCTTTTGTTTGTTTGCTTGAAGACAAGGTACTGTGCGGTTCAAGCTGGTCTTGAACTCACTATGAAGTTCAGGCTGGCCTCCAACTTAGCCTCCAACTTGCAGTGATCCTCCTGCCTCAGCCTCCTCCGTTCTGTGATCACAGGTGTGCATCATAAATGACTCTGAGCCCCTCCACTTTTTATGTGATACGGTCTCTGTAAATCACTGTTTCCCAGCCTGAGATCAAATTTGGGATCCTCCTGTCTCTGCCTCCCAGCATACTAGTTACAGAATTGCAGTTTCTGTTTTAATAAGTCCTCGTTAAGATTCTAGTATACGCCAAGGTCTCTATAACCTCTGCCTTAAGTATATCTGTTTTAGTGGGAAGAATTACTTCCAGGAAATTGTATGTGTGTTTGCTTCCCTGATGATGCCCCCAGTAAATCTTTTGGAGTAATTTAAAATGTTGGAGTAACTTTTTACCTCAAGAGATTCTTGGGACTTGGAACACAGAACTGGCATTGTTCATGCGGCAGGCAACGGGCTGTGGGACCTTTTGTCTGTGATGTGAGTTGAATTGTATATGCAGAGAATGTGGGAGTGTGGAAGGAAGTCTAAGGGTCAGAAAAGGGAACCAAAACTTAAGTGGAGTAGAAAAAGAAGATGCACTGCAGTAGAAAGTAGTGTTAGGGCAAGGGCAAGGGACTTAACTTCTAAAGTGTCTGCATTTATTCCCTTCGTCTTTCGCATATGAACAATATGACTTGGGGGAATGGCCTGTATACCCCTTGCTCCAGTACCCACTTCTGCTTAGTGGACACGTTAGTAAGAGCGTATTAACCACATGGGGCAATGGTGTGGAGGAGGAAACAAAAGATCTTTTCAAACTTACAACTTTTACATGCTCTTGCCTATTTCTGGACTAGATTCTTTCCATTGATTCTAAATATTCCACTATTGAAAAAGGACACACCACATGTAGGAACAGATTGGAAAGTTTAGAACCTAAGATAAAAATGAATTCACCAAGGGAGAGAAGAAAATTACAGTTTCAGGCTGCAAGATTATAGGCTGTAGAATACAAAGGTTTCTTGGACACCGGTGCAACCTGTAATTTCTGTTAAGTGAAAGGGGTTACAGTAGATTTCAGAGAGCTAACGCCTATTCTTCTCCCCAAAAGGCCTTCAGTAAGGGTCTCTAAACTGAGACATGGCCCTGAGAATTTGCTCAAGGTTGTCTTTGTTTTGTGAAAGGCTCAATAGGTGAAGAGTCGATGACAACAGGGCAATCTGAGCTGCATTTTGCCCCTTCTTTTATAGTGAGGAAAAATTTACTATTCAGAGAATTCTTTGCTTTCAGACAAATCTTTTGAGCATCTCTCTGGTGAATACAGAGAAACAGGCTGAGACATAAAGCAGCAAAGGACATTAGCGAAGAAACTCAGAAGCCAGAAACTACCAGGAATGATGAGAGACCCCAGTACAGACTAACGAAAAACAATGAAGACGCAATACCTGAGAACAGAATGAGAACGTCAAAGAACGGATCTCAGTATAAAAGCTGGATAACACTCATGTGTTCATCGCTCGTAAGCACAGACTCCTAGAGAGGTTAAAGGGATATTGAGGGGTCCCATGACGCCGCAGAATGCTGAGCTCTCCAGGCTACTCCTCACCACTTCACAGCCGCGGATTCCACTCCTCAACTCAGCCACCCCAACGTGGAGCTGGCTCTGCATCATTTCCCCGCTGCGCAAGTGCCAGCCGAACAGTGGACCTGTTCCCGGACAAGGCCAAAGTCCAGAATAGGAGATTCAGCGGGGCTGACTAAAAGAAGAGCCACATCACCGAAGCCGAGGAAAGATCCACTGAAAAGGAATAATCTGAAAGACCCAATGTGCATGAGCAGAGGAGGAGCCAAGTCAGATACACACATCCAGTATCAGTGAGAAACACAGAGGAGAGAGGACAAAGTGGTGGGGCAGTGAGCACTAGCAGACAGGCTTGTCCAGAGCAAGGTGTCTGAAGTCAGGGGTTGGAGACAGAGGGAAGAACGGGCGTCTCTGATTCCTGAGCGATCTTCCAATGGTAACAGGTGGTGAGTTTCTCCACTACAAGGGCCTCAGGACAAAGTTGTCCAACCCAGGTGTGTGCTGGAAGACATAGTAGGAAAGGGCTGGGAGTTTTGGCTTCAATGCTAGAGTAGCCCCTTGGTGGCTACATACTGCCAGTGTCTGAGCTGATGAGGTAAAGATTGTCACTGAACACTGTCAGCAGCTGAGCTGAGTTCCACTGAAAGGCAGAGACTGGTGATCACAGATCCAAGTCCAGAGATCAGGCAACAGATTGAGCCCAAGTTACCTAGCATTGGAAGCTCACATGGGCATTGTTCCCACTGCTAAAGGGAGACCCAAAATAGGGGCTTACGGTTTGCTATTGCTCAGCTAGCCCTGACAGACATCACTGAAATGGATTTGCCTGTTACTGCTGTAATTAAATTGACTGCATAGAAATAATAATAACTCAGTGGACAATTTAATACTTCTGAGTTGGTCTGCCATATCCACCATCACATAAAAGGAGAGGGAAAGCAAGAGTTCGTAACTGAAGAACTCAGACTGGATCAAACTCTGCAAAAATGCCTGCAGCCTGGCAGAAAGAGGTCCTGAGTTTGAGATAATTCAAGTCTTGCAGTGGAAGGATCATATCTGGAGCCAGAAGAGACTCTGAATAGCTAATTTGGGACAATAAGGGAAAAGTAGTAGACATAGAAAAAGCAATCTTCAAGTTATACTGCAAAGGAATTGTAATAAAAATGGCATGATACTCAAACAAAAATAGACACAGGGATCAGTAGAACAGAACTGAGGATACAGAAACCTGCTCAGACATATTCAACTATATGAATTTTGACAAAGGGCCCAAAAGGAGGAAAGATAGCCTACTCAACAAATGGTGTTGGGAAAACTGGATACGTTTGCAGAAGAATGAAACTGGATTTTTATCTCTCACCATGCACTAAATTAAAATTAAAATGGATCAATGATCTAAATATTAAAAACAGAAATATTAAACCTCTGGAAGATAAAATAGGCAAAACACTTGAAGACATAGGTGTAGGAAAGACTTTTCCAGACAAAATCTGAAATGCATATGAAATACTATCAAGAATTAACAAGTGGGGCTATATGAGACTAAAATGCTTCTCTACAGTAAAAAAGTCAATCAGTAGAATTAGGAGAAAATCTATAGACTGGGTAAAAATTTTGCCAGCTACTCCTCAGACAGAGGACTAACATCTAAAATATATATGGAACTCAAAAAAATTAAACTAGCTAACATTAAAGATCCAGTCAAGAAACAGACTGGAGAAGTGAACAGACACTTCACAGAGGAAGTAATACAAAGGGTTAATAAATAAATGAAAAAAATCTTCAACACATTAGAGAAATTTAAATTAAAACAACGCTAACTATTCTGGAAAGAATGGCAGCCATTAGGAATTTAAACAATAACCAATGCTAGGTTGGCTGTGGTGAAAAATGAACCCTCTTGCACTTTTGGTGGGAATGCCAACTAGTACAACCATTATTGAAATCAGTATGGAGATTTCTCAAAGAATTAAAATTAGAAATCACATATGACCCAGCTATTCTTCTGCTAGGTATCTTTTCTGCAAAGAGCTTAAATCATCATACTATAGCAATATTTGCATACCAGTGTTTATAAAAGCACAATTCATAATAGTTACATCATAGAGGCAGCCTATATACCAAACAAATATGATTGGATGAGCACAATGTTTCATATATACAGATATATATATATATATTATATATATATATATAATGGAATACTTCTCTGCTGTAAAGAATGACAAATTTGAGGCATTTGTAGGAAAATGGATGCACCTGAAAAGTATGAGTGAAATAAATCAGGCCTGTGAGCTTGAATATCATATGGTGTCTCTCATTTGAGTGAGGCATAGTATAAACACAGAAAAAGATAAAGGGCGGACAGAAAGGAACAAGGGGACAGATCACATCTAGTGGGAAAGGGGAGCGAGGGATGAGGGTGAGGTGTTGGGAGGAGGAGAAGGGGAATGAGAGGAGTAACGTTGCAGCGTGCACAGGGTCCCAAAGACCCCAGTCAGTGTGAACATGGTGTGCGATAACATGAGCTCAGACAAATAACATCAGCAAGTATGTAAAAGATGATGAAGATGAGGGAGGGGGAGGGTACTGGGAAAAGTAGCTGTAATATGTGCAAGTGACTATCCCCAACATGACTGTAAATGTGGGGGTCGCAAACGTGCACTAAAGAAAAATCTTAGAAAGGATTATTGAGGGGGCTATTGACCATTCCTTGAAGCATATGTTTATTCCCATCTATTGGGAAAATAATTCTTTGGTTTTTCTTTTTCCTGCAACAGCCCTTGCAAAGGTCATTTATGCTGAGCTGAATAGTTTCTAATGACAGAGCTGGATACCTTGCACATCTGCTGATGTAGCTCTAAAATTTACACCATCTGGGTTAGTCAGATTTCTATTAGCATACAAACACAGGAGATAATCAAGGTGTAAAAAGAAAAGATTTATTTGATCTCACAGTTTTCAAGGATCCAGTCCAAGACCAGTCAGCCCTGTTGCTCTGGGCTGGAGCCGAGAGGGAAAATCATGGCAGCAGCACATGGGTGAACAAATCTGCTCACCTCAAGGCTGCAAAGGAAAGAGAAGAGAAAGGGATCGGAGTCCCTCTGTGCCCTCCGGGGCACTCTTCCAGTGACCCAGAGACTTCCCACTAGGCCCCACCTCTTCTAGTTTCTGCTACTTCACAACAGTGCCAAGGTGAGGGTCAAATCTTTCATGGCCGGTTAGATTATATAAAGCATTGAACAACATCCTGTAACTTCTAACAGCTGTCAGTTCAACTTTTGCCTTGAGAACACTGATAAAAGAGGGCTCTATTTAATGCGTTGTGTACATAGCAGTCCTTAAATATATAAAGGTAGCTCTTATCAGCTCTAATATTCTCCCAAAATCTTTTTGTCCAGGATCGAATCTAGGTTTTTATTGCTTTCTTTTGTAACATGTATTCTCATTTTTGCTACACTGTAGTATCTATCTCTCTGTAACACTTTAGAGTTTTAATTCCTCTCTCAATAAAGAGTGCCTTAAGTATAATATTCCAGTTTAACTGCCTGAGTCATTTAGAGGGCATTGAAAATACAGATTCCCTGACATGTCACTCAGATGGAAACCAAATTACTAAGAGTACAGTTAACCCTGTATTTTTAACAAGCTTCTTTGCTGATTCTAATGTGTATCAGCTTGGAGAATCAATGCCTGAATAAAATGCAATTCTGCATTCTGAATACTTCGCAGTAAGAACAAGAAATATTTTTGTTTGTTTTTACAGTACTGGGAGTCGAACTCAGGACTGCACTTACCAGGCAAGTGCTTATGCCACTGAGCTATAGCCCCAGCCAAGCATAAGAAATGTTATCCATTTTATTGTCACAAATTGTAGCTCATTCCAGTATTTAGCATTTCAACACTCTTCTCATCTTGTTGATTCTTATTCATTTTAAGCAAACACTACATACTAATTTAAAATTCTAATGTGACTGAAACACATTATGCAGAAAGTAAAAGCCTTTTGTGTTTCTTGCTTCTCACACTGAGTAAACACCTATCTATATCCTCAGGTTTTTAAACGTAATCATTTGTATGAACATATAAAAACACAAGTTCACTCACTGAAATATATAATGTTTTAGCTGGAAAGACTAAACATATTGATTTATAATATGCTTTTTTCACATAATTTAGTCAGTTTTTGTTTCTTACCTGGATCTACATTTGTAAGTGTAACATTACCTTTTACATTTTCGTGTTTTATGCATAAGAGGCATTTTTGTGGCTGCTGTTTCTTGTCATATTTTGTGACGTACCTACTTCATTCCTGAGAACAACGCTGTACCTCTGTTGCCATAGAGGGATTTCCTTTGTACTGACATAATTTATAGATTATTAGAAGAAAGTAAACTCCTTGCCCACTTTTTGCTATTAATGATCTGTGGCTTGATAGGCTTATTCCTCTGCTTCTCTTTCCTTATTTTCTCCCATGCTTTCTGCCCTTTCTTCTTTTCTTCCTGTCCTCATAAAATCTCGTTCCTTATGTATATTGTTTCACATACATGTAACACACACTCTTTCTTAGTGGAAAGGAAGATAAAGTGATAACTTCCTCATTTCCATTTATCAAATAATTTTCTTCATAGATTAATTTATAATAGCTATTGATTTGTATACCCTTCCCACACACACAGTTGGAGGATCTAAACTCAGTAATGTCAGTGTGTGTTTCAGATGTTCTGATTCCACCTGCGGTACCCTGCTAAAACACAGAGGAGAAAATTATGCTCATTTGTCTCCACCATGTCTTGCTTCTGAACCAGTTTTTAACATAAATACAGGTGGCAAATAGCAGCTGAAGGCTCTGCCTGGACAACAGTCCTCTACTTGCATAAAGTGCCTCATTATGGCCTGTCATTCCCCTGAGCGTGTTTACCGAGGTGAAGGTACTTTTGACCTAACATTGCAATGCTCTTTCCTACCCCACTACCTATACATGTGGCTTATTTTTGTTATCTCATTTGAAACAATTTTTTCCCATTTTCTTGGAAGTAGTATTATTCTATGTAATTTCCACAGTACTCCTAACGTCTTAGCCTTCAGAAATAACCACAGCTGTAAGAGAATATCCTACTATACAAAAAAAGTTTTCTTTGCCCCAAATTTTTGGTAGTTGACAAGATGTAGTTTTGTAAATTGTGCTTCAGCTGAAACCCTCGTATGTTGCTGCTAGAGGCATAACCTTGTACAACCCCTAAGTGTCTTTTGCAGTTGTACATTGACCTTAAAGTCTGCTTCTAGGAACTTACCAAAACAATGCAAATATATACCAAGAGTATTATATCAGAAATGTTACTTACATATATTACATAAAAGCCACAGGTTGGAAACAATTCTTTGTTTATCAGAAGAAAGGTATCCTAACAAATTGCAATATATTCATAAAATGAAATACTATTTAGCAGTGAACAGCCAAGAAGCACTGATAGCTGCAACAGTATAGCTGATTAAAATGTCAGATAAAAGAAAGACATAAAATCACACATACAGTTTGATTCCACTTTATACCAGGTATAAGAAGGAGAAAAATAACCTAATGATAGGAATCAGATGATGTTTGCTATGAGAGGGTTCCAGAATGGACCATGAGACAGTTCCTCAAGAGATATACATTTCCAGTATTTCAATTTGAGATGGAAGCTCCCTTAAGGAGCATATAAATTTTATAGTTAATTAAAATGAATATTAAATTATGTGCATTTTATTTTATTCATTATATTTTCCATATATAATTTATATTTAGCTATAAATTTTTCAAAGAATAATTGATTGATTTTTTTTTTGGTAAAAGCAATCCATGTTCTTTTTCATCTTCACATTCCGCTTTGCTATTTGCCCTAAGTGGTGCTTGTCTGCCTGTCTGGTGTGTGGAAAGATCTCTTTCATCCTGCTGGTTTCAATGTGGCATTACTTCTGCAGAGTCTTTTCTGAACTCAGGTCATTGTAGTCCCCTTCTTTGGAGACCCTCTGTTAACACAAATGTTATCCTACCTTGAAATGTAGGATATCCTACCTTGAAATTGTCTACACTTGTGTCAATTAGAAGTGACCAGTCTGACCTTCATAGGATACTAAGTTTTGCTTTGTTAGACCCTTTAACTCATAAAACAATCACAGAATGAATGTTCACTCAGAAATTATACAAAATTCAAAGAACAAATTGTAAGTTCTATGGGAGTATTTTAACTTAAGTTTTTAATTAATTTAATTTTAATTTAAGTTTTTAATTTCAATTTTAACAAGTACTTCTAAGTATTAATCCTCCTGACAAAACATTGAAAAGCTGCTTCAAAATGAGTATCTCTGAAGAAATTCATTTGTATTTTTGAGCCAGCAATGCTTTATATAGCTTACAGTTTTCTCAGCAAATTCATCTTTGATAACCTATCATCATATCCTTAATCTCACAAAGATAGTAATGGACCACGCAAATAGCTAATATGTCTTCCAAAATAAATATATAGATGTGTATATAAAGCACTGTTAGTACTGTACTAGATCTGTATCTGTACATAGACAAGTAGTGGAACAATTTTATTCTGATTATGGAGAATTAGAGCATGGAATTGCTAGGCAAGAATGATTGTAGAAAGAATAACACATTTGTCTTTTCTATTTTTCAGATTTGTCTTATGCATGGACCTTCAATGATAACCCTGTGTATGTCCAGGAAGACAACAGGCGGTTTGTATCTCAAGAGACAGGAAACTTGTACATCGCCAAAGTAGAACCATCAGATGTGGGCAACTACACTTGCTTTGTAACAAACAAGGAAGCCCAAAGAAGTGTTCAAGGTCCACCCACTCCTTTAGTGCAGCGCGCCGATGGTAAGATAATGAGTTATCTTGGAATATACTTTGTGGCTCTTAAAACATGCAGTGATTTGCAGAACTTTCTGCTTTCCTCCTGTTCAGAGAGGCCAAATCACCTGAGTTTAACTCAATTCACAGCTATAATGAAAATAAGGTGTTGACAAAGGTAAAACAAAAAATTCTATCACCTGCCCACATGTTATAGCATCCATGGTTGTGGATATACTGAGCCATCTCCTTTCTGGCAGTGGAACAGCTTGTCTTTTCTTTGCTTAAGGGCTAATTTGTAAATACTGATGTTTGTTTGGGGGAGCTGGCATGTGTGTCTGTGTGCATGTGTGGATGCTGCCAATTTTATATACTTGTATCAATATATTTTAATGAACATTGTTGCAATCTGTCTGTAGGGACCTTTTCATTTCCATGTTTGCCTTTTGGTTCTGTTTGTTTACCTGCTGGCAAAATGGGGAAAGTGCTAGTATCCAAGGAAAACAAAGCAAACCAGCATTAATTATAAGCATTGTAAAGAAGGATGAAACATAAGATTAATATTCATTTGACTCCTCCAAGAAACATAACTCAAATCCATCTCTGATGAAGCTTGTAGCTTAGTTAAGTCATAGTTGGTGTAAGATTTAAAGAGCTAGAAAGTCATTGAAGTGGAAAAATTCTCAAGTTAATTCTTTAATTAAGTGTTCACCATGGGATATGGAAAGATAGAAAATCTCTTAGTGTATTTTATGACTGGATTTTGGACGTAAAATACAATACCTCATAGAGTTTTCCTCTCCCCCTGCAAAGAGTTTACAATGAGCAACAACACGGTGCTAATAAAGGCTCACAGAGCTATTGAACCAGCCGCGTAGAGGGAGTTCTTATACAGGAGCCTACCTAATCACTAACCATCCAGATAGATGTGCTAGTTCCTGTTTAAGATTTCAGAAACCATTAGATCCATTCTTAAGTCCACTTTCTTTTTTTCATGAATTATAGATTACTGGAGGGGCTCACAAGCTGACAATTTGCTTAGGGATTCTACCGTGCTCTCCATTTTTTCTAACAACACTTCGTTTCTTCTCATTTCTTCTTAATTCTTTTTTATTCCATCTCCTCTATTCCCTTCACCTTTTCATGGTAAAGTAAAAAACAACTGCTGGCATTTTCCACAATATTAGTAAACTAAATCTCTTCACCAAGTTAGTATGAAGAAATATCCTATGGCAAGAAAAAAAAAAAAACAGTGTCTTTGAGTGCAGTAGTTTCCTTAATTTTCTCAACCATAAACTTTGTAAATGTCTGAAATAATCAATTCTTAGAAATCAGTTGTTAGGCATTTTTATTTTATATTTATGCTGTAGTTTTCACATTTTGTGCAGTGGTATCAGCTGCTAAAGTTTCATGTATTTTAAGAATGTATCACTTTATTATTTAGTGTAAAAGTAAAAAAAATCATCAAATTCTTAAAGATTCTAAATGTGTCATTGGTAATATTAATGAAGGTAATGAAGACAGCCTAGAGATTTGTTTGCTAAAATACCTCTTGTAGATGGTATAATTATAAAACATGATATACTGTCTTAATCTAAATTTAGCCTCTTTCTATAATTCTGTATTGGAAATTTTAAAATTGTAAAAACAGAATTTTTCCTAAGTATACAGCACACTAAGTAGCAAAAGCTTACTGTCCTGGCAAACAAATATATCTTTTTGTTCTCAAATTGTATAATTACTTCACATATTTTGCTACAGCACTATCAATATTCTGGTCTGTTGTGCTGCACATCAGATTTTGTCCAGTTCTAACTGAAAACGTCCTCCTTTCTGACTATATGTGGCCCCATGAGGTTGGTGGAAGGTAAATGGGCCTGGATATCACTAGACAAGGATCTTTTTTTGGAAACTCAAAAGCATGTTCCCAGATCTTAATTGGAAATACAACTTTTTACTGACACCAAATAATCAACTTTTTGTGAATGAGCCATTTGCTTCATAGCAAACGTCTGTTCTCCAGAAACGCTGCTAGCTCTTTTGGTATTTAACAGGTGTGATGGGGCAGTATGAACCCAAGATTGAAGTGCGTTTTCCTGAAACTATACAAGCTGCAAAGGATTCGTCTGTAAAACTGGAATGCTTTGCCCTTGGAAAGTAAGGTGGTTTTTTTTTTTTTTAACTGGTTTCCTTAAAACAATCTTAAAAACAATTTTATTATTCAAATATTGCTCTAAGGTAAATTACCAAATAGATTTCAAAGGCTGGGCAATAGTGGAACTTTCTGATTGGAATTTAAACAAACATGTCTAATACTCTGAAAATGATTGGGGCTGTACTTCTCCTCTAAATGTGCAGACATTTCCTTGGGTATAATGAGGCCCATTAAAGTCATTGCAAAGGAATATGTGTATTTGTACAAGATGGTGGACAAGTTGTTAGACCTTGGACATATCCTTCACTTCCTGTTATTCTGCATCCAGAAGTACACTGCCTGGAGTGTCTACTTGCTTAATTAATCAGCTGTTCTTATAAATGAAAGGACAGCACTGCTAATTTCCAAAGTAAGACTAATTAAAGTCCGTTGTTCACAGAGGATAATTAGAATTGAGTCCAAACTGTCCTGCTAATGCCCGAGGTAGTTTTCTTTGCAAAGTCAAGTGTTTACTAGGAACAGATTTGGAAGAATTTAAACCAGCACAATATCCTCCTTTTTGCATGGAATACCCAGAACATCTCTTTGCTTTTTCAAGATATTCAGATTTTATTTTTATGACCAAATACCAGTAAGCTCTTGAAGAAAGACAGAATTTACTTTCTAAGGCCAGTGTGTCTATGAGTTACTGTGGAGTGTAGTGAAATTCAGATTCTGATTCTATAAGACCGGAGTCAAGTCTGATTTCTCCATTTAATAAACTTACTGGTTACAGTCACGCCTATCTGTAGAACATTCTTTGAATAGTAAGAGAGTTGAGTCTTACCTTTAAATCCAGGGTCTATTTCTAAGGCTACATCATACCTAGAAATGGTTATTTTCCAAACTGCCAGTGCCCTAAAAAGTATCATTTTTATTAACAATGTACTCAGCAATCCAAAAGCTACTGGCTACTAAATATTTTCATTTCAGTTTCATAGATAAAATTGTGTATATCTTTAAACTTCTCATATTATTCATTTCTCATTGATTGAAGTGATCATATTTTATTTTCATTTAGTATTGGATTCATAAAAATTGTCAAACAAGTAATTATTGATTGATGAAATTATTCTTAAGAAAGTGAGAAATAGACACTTAAATCTGTTTCCCTTGGCTTACCTTTAAGACATAATGAGCTTACACTACTTTACACTTTCTCAGCAGGTGAGATATACAAAAAAAATACTCATCAGCAAAATACTTTGAGATAATTAGATGAATAAAAAAAGAAAACCTATGAAAGACAACAGCTGAAAACAGCAATGCTACTTATTCAAATGTATTTGGCACCAGGAAATATGAAATATGGATTCCTTGCATAGAATATAATGTTCAACATATCAAAAACAAAACCTAGAAAATTACTGATGTGACTGCTCAGGAGTTTGTTGAAATACTTTATTAGGCATCAGAGCATGGGTAACTAATTTTTTTTCTTGGTACAAGGAATCAAACTCAGGACCTTGCACTTGCCAGGCAGGTGCTTATGCCACTAAGCTATATCCCCGGCAAGCATGAATAACTAATAACTTGTGGTTTGATATCATATATATAGTAAAATCTTTGTTTGTAAGAATAATTCCTTCTGCTCAAAATCCAAAACACTTAGATATCCAAGCAGTGAGAGAGAGCAGTTGTGATCATGTGATGATCACCATGACTACTACAGAACTCTAATTGCAAGACATTGCTTGTTAACTAAGTAAAATTTCTTAGAAATGTTTGCTTATCTTGGGGAACATTTGCAGATAAAGTTACTCATTATACAAGGTTTGAGTGCATTTTATAATCTCACAGAGCCCTTCATTTTTTCATTTTATATGAGAAACTGAGGCATAGCATAGATAAGGGACCAGTTTCACTTTATGCTTCTACTCTGAATTCAGGAACTTTTCAGTAGACCATGAGATAACTGCTTTAGAAATAATTGAGAGCAGTTTCCATTCCCAGTTTTCTCAAGAGTAATGAGATCATTAGCAAACATAATCTCTATAAATTTCCATGTTTACATTTAAAGCAGTTGAAGAGATACCTTACATGTCTGTTTTGAAAGTTAGAATGAATTAAACATATAAAAACATTCAGCACTGACACTGTCATGTAGTCCATAAATGTTCATTGAGTCTTCGGAAGCTACATGCAGTTTCCAGTCTAACTTAATTGCCAGTGTTTCACATAATGGAGGTGTTCCAACCATCTGAAGCTCCAGTGAGACAAATCTGTGTCTTGGAGAGACCATTGTAACCATCACACTGATCTCTCTGCCTTAGCATTGATGACATTTAGGACAGAAAATTGCAGTGAAGTTCAGTTTAGGAGTGAAAAGGAGCAGAATGGGAGTTAACCTGATCAACATACTCTTTCAATTGCTTAATTATATATTTTCTTCATTTCATATATTCTCAAAATATTCAAACTTATACAAAATTAAACTGTATAAGATAACATTTATAACTTTCGAAAAGAAAATGAAAACATCTGAAATATTTCATATAATTAAACTGACAATATTTGACAGGAAAACTTGAGTTAGAAAAATAGGAGTTTAAATATCTCAAAATAGAAAATATCCTGTACGTGTAGAAAAAAATTCCTGATTCTTAAAATTTCTGATTGCTTCAACATGTTTGTTGTTAAATTTCTGCAGAGATCAACTGTTGCAAATGAAATAATATGAAACAAAGACTAGAAAAGTTAATTGTACTTTACAGAAAATTAAGAACATAATATATTTAATAAAGTACTCTTTGGATAACTTTAATAAATTAATATTAATATTCTGCTTATTAAATTGACTCATTAACATGGGAAAGAAATTCCATGGAGTTAAAAAAGAAAATACATATTTTCTTCTGGTCCCATAGTAGTAATGTGAGAATGCCCTGTTAAGACATTTATGAATTGTATCATTGAAATTTTGCTACATTTTTCATTGAATGAAATTATGTGAGAATGGTTAGTGTACTTTTGAAAACATACAAATACAAGCCACAGTTTGAAACATACACATATGAACCGTATATCTGTATCACCTGTATCTATATGTACGCCTGCCAATTGTTTGGTAGGAAATAAACTACATTGTATGCAAAACATTGCAAAATATTGAAAACACTTCTTATGAAATTGATCACACAGAATACCAACTCTTCTAAATTTACATATATAAAATGAACAAACAAAAATAACTTCTTTGCTAGACTATTGATTATGTTATAGGTATGATTAATCATCTGATTGGGAAATCAGGTGATCGGGAGGGAAAAGTAACAGAAAAAATGACCACGCCTTCAGTGCCAGATCAGAGTATTACATTTTTAATTTTTAGGATGAACCAGTTCCTGAAATATAGATTCATTTTCAATAAACATTTGTGATATGTGCCACACACATTTACATAATTAGGAAATTACTTTCCATCCCTGGAAATATTCTTTCTCTTGATGATGTATATTATTTTGGAATTCACTTATTCTGTTCTGTGTTTTCTGAGTTTCATGTATCTTTACTTTCTGTGATTAATTTCATTAAACTGTTGGACATTACAGCAAATGTTTCTTTTGTTTAATTATGTCTTCCTTCTACCAGTAGTATTCTCTTTACATTTTTTACATCACTTGCAGGTACCCCAGCATTTATATATTTGGGTCATTCTTTATAATACCATTTTTCTTATTTGTATTTCTGTTTGAAAAATTCTATGAAGATTATTTTTCAATTATTTATTCTTTCCATGGCCAAGTGCAATCTACTACCAAGCACAGTTCGGATATTCTTCACTCCTGTTCCATCATATTTTATTCTTAGGGTTTTCTTTTGATCCTTTCTATGGTTTCCGTCTTTGTGTTTTCATTGCCCATCAGTCTTTGCATGTTGTTCACTATTTTCATTAAAATTTTCCACATATTAATCATAGTGATTTTAAATTCCTATGCCTGCTAATTTAACTGAATTTTAAATTTTCATTTGATAATTCCAAATTTTTTTATTACATTTTCATTTGGTTTTCCTTACTGACTTATATCTTTAGACTGTGCTTTTAGCATCTTCTTTTAAAAGGTTTTCTTGATACCTGGACATGATGTATTGGGTATAAGAAACTGAGATAAGAGGACTTTTAGGGTGAAGTTTCACATTCATTTGGCTAGGAGTGAGGCTGTGTGTATCAGAGACTAAACTTTCTAATGTCTTTGTGTTTGTCTCTTATGGGCAGCTTCTTTGGGTTTCCCTACAGGCAGCTTCATAACTGGACTGTGATGTTTGCAGCTGTTTCAACTCTAACCCCTTGCTGCTATGCCATAGCCGTTTGGATGCTGTGGCAGTCAGTTTTGGTTCCTAACTTGATCAACTCAGTCCTTTATGAGGCTGTTTGTATTGGCCACTTTTTCTTCAAGTTAAAATTCTCATTTTTTTGGTTTGTTTAAATTTCTAGCAATTGTAGGTTCATAATAAACACCATCAGTCTTATGCTATTGAATGTTGGGTTATAATATATTTACATAAAGATTGGGCTTACTCTAACAGTTAAATTACTATGGATCTGATTGATCTTTTTGTAGCTTATTATTAAGCATCCTAAGCCTAGTTACATAGTAAATTTTAAGACTGAGGCTCCCTACTGAATTCTCCAAATGCGTGTTAATTCTTTGTCCATTTGTACACTGAAACTGTAATATCTTCCACCCCTATTTGTGCTCTGAACATTGTCCTTTGCTCGGATTTGGATGCCATCACTTCGGTGCAGACCGCTGGAGAAAGTTTATTTTATAGTGGCAGTTTTCTTACATTCTGCTCTTTAATTATAATCTCCTCATTCTCCCAAATTCTGATCTTTGTCTTCTCCATTCATGAAACAATCTTCGTGCTATGTCTCTTCTCTGCACTTCCTCATGTGGAAGGCACTTCCGTATACAGTTACTGAAAGCTTAATTCATGTGTTTTCCCTCTTCAGGCATCCAGTTTTGTGCTCTCTGTTGCTAAACTAATAGAAAAAGTTATATATTTATGTATTTTTCAGGTGTGTACCATTTCCAGCAGGGGCCTAAGTGCGGTCCTAATTTTTCCTCCATCTCCAGAGGCCGGTTAGAATGCTTAACATTCATTTGAATGTAAATATAGTGAGGTAGGGAATCTAAGTGATTCAATCAGTATCAGTTGTAGAGCTGGGACTTAAATCTATCTCTCAGGGATTCTGACTTCAGATCTCAATCTCATAGCAGTTTAATGTTTGTATCAAATTACCTTCTAATATTATGACTTAATGTACCAAATGCAGATACCTTATGGTCTTTCTTTCTTTCTTTCTTTTTCTTGTTTTGACTTTTTGAGACGGTCTCTCTGTGCACTTCAGGCTGGCCTTCAGCTCACTTTATAGCCCAGGCTGGCCTCAAACTCACAATGATCCTGCCTCTGCCTCCTGAGGGTAGGGATTACTCTCAGGGATTACATGTACCATGGTCAGCAGTATAGTCTTAATTATGTAGACATTTTACTTGAAAAAGGTTTGAAAATTTTATCAAAATATTAATAATTACCTTTTGGAATAGAATTATGGATGTATTCCTTTTGTATATCAACTGCTAATTAATAATATTCAGCAATAAGGATTCAATTTTATATATTAAAAGTGACTAAAGCAATTTCAAGTATAAACTTGTAAAAATTCAAGTTATGTTTTAGTAGGAAGAAATAAGTGTTTCAAAAAGCACTCAGAGTCAATGAAGAGAATAACCCGCCCCCCTGTTTTTTGTGTGATTGTGCTAGTTTATACCAGTTCAAAAGATTTTGCTACAGGTGACTAAGAAGAACTCAGAAAATATAGTTTCAGCCACAGCAACCAAAATAATAGGATGCTGGATGGAAAGGTCTAGGAAAGGCTGACCGAAGTGTTTAGCCATGAAATAACCACCTTAAACCCCCATAGGCTAATGCAGGTATAGATCAATTAAAACAAATACTTGTGTGATCCAAGTTTACTGTGACTTTTGGAACATACAACTCAGTTTCTACGTTTGGTGTGAGAGCGGACATGATCACAGGATTCAACTCTCAGCTGTGTCTCATTTGTTAAACAAGGCTGACCCTTAATTAATTATTAATGCAAATTAATTGTATTTTGAAATGCCCTAAGAAGCTCCAGGTGTAGGTGTCATGCAAATAATCTATGACTGATTGATAGATCTCTATGTCTCTTTTGGAAAAAAAATATGAGCCTTTTCATTTAGTGAAGAAGTTAAACGTATGTCACCTATAAATCTCCTCATATGCATTTGTTAAAACACACAAACTTATTTTTGTTTAAAAATCTTCATTTAGTAATTTTGTTATGCTCTGGAATGTAAATAAAATTAGCTGCTGCATTGAGTGTTCCTATGTGTTCTGAAAACTTTACACAGAGGACTACATTTGCATGTACATACATATCTCATTTATTTTTTCTAATTTTTTAAGCAGATGATACGCAGCTTGGCAATTAACATCAGACAATAAATTAGCAGTCTCACCACAATGCTCTTAGCAGCTCCAGAGCTCTCTCTAGGGTGTGTTTTTCCCCTTATGTATGTGGACACAATTGCATGTTATTCTACATTGAGCCTTCTGAGCCACTCAGGACCACAGTAGCATTTTTAAATCAAGGTCGGTGCCCTGGGGCTTTTCAGACCCTTCACAGTCACTTTTGTTTCTTGACCCATCAGATACCTTAATCGTTTCCAACCTCAGTGTCTAATACATATATTGTCTTTTTCCCCCTTCAGTGACTGGCCAAGAACAGAATATCTTTCTAGGTATAGTTTTCTCATTTATGCCAAAGTTTATACTGAAACTTAATCTTTAGGTGTTGGGTGATAGCTTTGCATTAATAGTTTGGCATAAAATTTTATTTGGTATAGTTTTTGTAAACTCTACAGAATACTCACTTCTATTGACAAGGCCTGGAAGTCTAAGAACTAAAATCTTAAGTCTATCATTTAGAAATTTAAAAGCAACACTAATTCCCAACAACCTCAGATACACATCCACTCACTCTAGCAGTGAATGATTTATTACTTTATTATTATTTATTAGGATTTATTAGGATTTGAAAGCAGCATGGAGTTCTCTGAAGAGTATAGATTTTGAATTTCAAAGATCAAGAATTAAGTTTTAAATTCCACCTGTAAATAGCTGCATAATTTGGCCATGTTTTTATATTCATAATGAAGGCAAAAGTAGATTGACTGACTGATTGATTGATAGCTAGATATAGCAGGATCATTGAAGAATCATAGATACTATTAAATTCACCTCTGAGAGTTCCTGCATCTTAATAATCAATCAATAATAATTGTTTATGAATCCTGTTTATGAATCCTGGGAATTACCGAAGCTGCTTGGCTAAAGAGATAAAAAGGAATACAAGCGAGGGAAGGAAATTGTTTCGGTGTAATACGTTTTTGCTCATATGATCCTCAGGGACTTTCCCAGAATAATGGATTTATCACTTTTTATGTTCAGTCTTTGTAGGTTTTGTTTTTTGTTTTATTTTTTTGTCATTAGGAATCGAATTCAGGACCTTCCTTGCACTTTCAGGCAGGCACTTGTGCCACTGAGATATATCCCTGGCTTTTTCTGGAGACTGTTGACATACTCTTACTCACTTTTTTGGCATAGTGGACACCAAGCATTTTTTAAGTCAGCACTTACATATCAAAAATCTCATTCATCAATAATTAATTTATTTAGTTTGTCATTCTAGAAGTATTCTCTGAGGGACAGCCGCTAGGCTCTGGGGAAGTAAAGATGGTATAAAAGGTCTGGAGAGCTACAGCATAATGTTTCAACTTTGAACGCTCACACATTCCTCTTGGGATCAGCTTTCTCCTTCTAGATTTTCAGTGGAGGATAATGATTATCTCTGTCTCTGTTGCTGTCCTTTGCTAAATTGAGATTGTACAGGATCATTCTCAATTCCTTTTGAAAGTACAAAGTTTAGCCTATTATTTATGGTGTTCTTTTTAAATCTGAGAAATAAGAGATTTTTATTAATAATAGTTTCAAAACTCAAAAGTTCAGCAGTTAGTTAAAATGATCCCATAAATTCATTCATAGTTTTTCCTATTAACATCTTACCTTAATAGGATACATTTGTTAAAATTAATTTACCAATAATAATAAATTTGTATTAACTAAAGTTTATACTTCAGATTTTCTTGTTTTTTGTTTGTTTGTTGTTGTTTTTAATGTACTTTTCCTTTCATACTGGGGGTTGAGCCCATGCATTCCAGGGAATGGTTGAAGCATCGATCTTCAACCCTACCTTGCTTGACATCTTTACCTTCCACGACTCCATACCACTTAACATCGAATGTTATTGTGCCCATAGGCTCCCCTCGGCTATAACGGTATCTCCAACTTTAACATTCTTGTGATGACTTTGACAATTTTAAGGAGCGGTAGCAAGTTTTATTGTAGTATGGTCCTCAGTAAGAATTTGTCTCATAGACTGTGGTTACAGGTTTTGAGGAGAAAAAATGCAGAAGCAAAATGCCATTTTAACTACATCATGATATGGTTACAGCTCTATCAGTAAAATTTATGACTGCTCATGCTGGCCAATTACCTGGTGGAAGTCAGTTTCATCAGCATTTTCTATGTATAATTACTCTTTTTTGTTCTTTCCTACACTGATTGTCTAAAAGGTGGCGTGTATGTGCTGTATTTAGTTAACAATTGGAGAGCTGTACTTCATCTCCTGTAAGGTCTGGTAGATCCGTCGTTTATGTCCCATTCATTTATTTTTCAATAATTGATTTATGTCAGTACTGATTTGCATAATCCAATATTGTTTTATTTTATTTTGCCGCCTAAATTGTTTTAGCTTTTACAATTGGCATCTCTTTTATTTAGCCCTTTGTCTTGTGTCACACCTTCATCAATGTGCGGAATATTGTGTCTGTGTACGTGTGTGTGCATGTGCATGAGCGTGTGTGCATACATGCGTGTGCACATGTGTGTGTGTGTGTCTGTGTTAGCACTTATTTCTGCAACTACAAGATGGTCCTGGCTCATTCTCTGTGTTTCCTGCTCTAGCCTTAGAGCAGTAATTTCCCAAGAATAACCCCTTTTATAAATTGGGGATAATGTTGGACACCGAGATTTGGGTGTTAGCTGTGTGTCCTCTTTTCTGCTAGAAAATCATTTGGTCACTATCAGATGTCTGAGCAAAGAAATGTGTGTGAACATATTACCTATTATACATACATGTCTAAATACTTTTATTTATAACTCTCTGATCATATTATATGAAGAATATTCATCCCTATTGTTGTTTCTGATTGTTGTCCATTATCATATGGGTCATATTGGTCTTTATTTGTTGATCAATAAATTTCAACTACAACAGCACTGCTGAAATGTTTACATTGCCCTCTATAAGCAACAGTAGTTTTATTTCCTCCTTTCCAATGTACATGTGTTTGTTTTCATTTCCTATGTTATTGCACTAACTTTGCATTCAAACCAGGAATAAATGAGAATTCCTGTCATTCTTCACAGTTCACGAGCATCTGACACTTTTAAACATTTTTCTGCCATTCTAACAGGTGCATATTTATATTTTATTGCTATTTTAATTTGAAATTCTCTAGTTAAAAGTAGAAAATGTTCATATGGGAAGGACAACTAGGGAGGGAGAAAAGGGAAAGGAAGGAAAGGAAAGGAAAAGAACAATTTTGAAATGGAAAAGAAAGGAAAAAAAGCATCTGTAAATAAAAAAGGGAAGGGGTGTTGAAGGGAGGGTAAGGGAATGGGAAAAAATGAATCATGATATTTCAGGTACAAGTACAAATTCCCTATAACGAATGTGAACAAGTCTACTGATTCCTGAACATAGTATATTTTGTAATTTAATTAGAACTTTTAAAATTATTTTCTTGAAACTTTTTTCTTCATACAGATATTGCACGTATTATGTCAGATTTAAACCTAAAGATTTCAGTGTTCCGTTAACATAACTTGTACTTTTAGTTGTAATTTTATTCAAATTACAATTGTCATTGCTAGGGTAAAAGAAAGTAATGAACTTCATCATGTTAACCTAGTAGCTTGTGATCTATCATTAATTTCATTACTTCTGGAGTTATCTTTGTCAATTCTTTGGAATTTTTACATTTTCTCGATAAGCAACAATAGCTTTATATCCTCTTTTCCAGTGTGTATATATTTCTTTCCATTTTCTTATGCTATTGCACTAACGAGAATCTTTAGCACAGTGTTGCCTGTGAGTGGTGAGAGGAAGTGTCCTTGCGTTCTATCTCTAGCTCAGTGTGAAATCATCAGTTTCTCACCATTAACGATGTCAGCTCTACATTTTTCATGGAATTTTTTTACCAAATTAGGAAAGTTCCCCTCTATCCCTAGTTTGCTGAATTTCTTAAAAACGGGCATTGAACATTGTCAGATAATTGTGGGATTTTTTTGCGTCAATTGATACGATAGGAATATTTTTCCTTCTACTGAGTTGCATATTTTAAGTTCTAAAATAGTTATTTAATTTGCACATCTGGAATAAATTCTGATTGTAGAATTTAAATCCTTTAAGAATTGCTGAATTCAAGTTGCTACTATTTGGGGGGATTTTTGTATTTATTGCCTAAATGAGAGTGATTTGTTTTTGTTTTTGGTACTGGGGGTCAAACTCGGGACCTTGGGCTTGGCAGGCAGAAACTTGTGCTGCTGAGATATATCCCCAGCCCAATATTTCCATTTTTAAAATGTCTGTATTTTGCCTTGGTATTATGGTACAGCTAGTCTAATAGAATTAATTATAAATTATTCTGTCTGGTTTGACTATTTGTGAGAGTGCAGAATTGTTCTTTATTCTTTATGTACTTAGGGAATTCACCAGTGAAATCTCTTGGGGCTCATGCTTCTTATTTTTAAGGATTATTGAGTTTTGACTCAATTTCTTTTGTTAATTTTTTATTTTAAAGAAAGAAAAAACAAGAAAAATGATAAATAATTTCTAAACAAGATGATAGGAAATTAACAATGGTTATTGTGTCATATATTGTTATCCTCAGAGTAGGTGCTCAGATAACCAGGTATAGGCGTGCAAAACTGGTCAAACAATACAAGCACTGATTGTTCCTTTCAATGAACTAATAGAAATTAGTAGTACAATTATCTTAGCTGTCTTGTGTAGATAATCATACTTTTTTGCTTTTTTTCTCTTCCTTCTTTTTTCTTTTTCCCCATTCCAGTTGTTCTTTCCTTTTGAGCAGTTTCTTCCCCTTTCACTATATCTTTTATACATTTTAGATCTTTATTATTTCAGTTTCTTACACTGTGGACACAATACTATGTTCACACATGCCAGTCTGGTTTATCTCACTCATGATATCTCTAGTTGCATCCACTTACCTATAAAAGTTTTGTGTTTATCCTTCTTTATAGCTGAGTAATACTCCTGGTATAAAATTATCACATGATTTTTGTCCATTTCGTGGTTATTGGACCTGTGGGTTGTTTTCAAGATCTAGTTAGTTCACACTGTGCTGCTATAAACATGGCTGCCCATATATTGCTGTGGTCTAATATTTTCATTTCTTCTGGGAAAATACCCAGAAGGGGAATATCTGCTGTCCAGTGGAAAATTCTAGTGTTTTGAGGAATCTCTGCATTCATTTCCACAGTGGTTGTATTAGTCTACACTCCCAAGCAAGCATGGAGAAGGCTTCCTTTTCCCCCAGAGGACTCCAGCGTTTGTTATACCAACTGTTCCTCAGATTTTTGTCTGACTTCTATCTAGAACATATAAATGTTTTAAAAATCAGGCCCCCAAATTCAAAGACCCAGTACGAAAATGGATACCTAAGATAAATACACAGTTCTCAGATGAAGAAATACAAGTAGCAAATAAATATATGAAAAATGTTCAACATTATTGGTCATTTGTGAAATGTAAATTAAAACAACACTGAGATTTCATCTAACCCCAGGAAGAATGGCTAGCATCAGGAAATCAACCATTGACTCAATTTTTTTTTAATGATTATAACTCTATTTAGATTATCTAGTTCTCTTTGTGAGGTGTTTGATACATCATATATTTCAAGGAGTTGGCTCATTATAGTCATACATTTTTATGTTCATGAAATCAGTAGTGTTGACATCTGTTTTTTTTAATTTTTATCATCTGTATCTCCGGTCTTTTCTTTTTTCCTCAGACAAGCTAAATTTAACTGATGCTTTTAAAGCATGAATTATTTCAGTCCGCGGTGGGCTGGCTCCAAGGCAGTATCATCATGGCAGAAGGCCGTGCCAAAACGAAGATGCTTCTATCACGGCTGCTGTAAGCAGAATACGGGAGCATTGCCAGAAAGATAAGCCATGTGTAGAACCAAAGATCACGCGTCCATGACCTATAAAGATGCATAGAGAATTGTGACGTACTGTACCTCCAGGTGGCTTCCGTACCAGTTGATCTGACAGAACTAAGTCTAATCACCAAGTCATACATGTGCATGCATGCTCTGAGAATATTCAGTGGAGAATTCTAGAAATAAATATAAAGAAATTTTGTATAGTTTATAAATTAACTTTTATGATAGGCATGTATATATATGGAAATAAGCTTTTGGTATTGTTTGCGTTACAAGTACAATTGGCGTTCTTGGAATGTATCTCCTGCTGATAAGAGAAGATAGTGTAGTCTTATACGAGAAGCAGAACAAGAAAGATGAGATGGGGCATTAAAACCATGGAACAGACTAAATACCAAAAGCCAGGGACTGCACAGATGGTTTTTAACACCAAAGTATGGGACAAAAGCAAATTGGGAAATTAATACCCATGATATATTCCAAGACATTAATGTCCCTTTCATCCTGCAAGAATGACCAGGAAAACCGCTGATCCGGAATCAATGTGAGTAAAGATCATAGGTAAACAAAGGGACTAAGACGTGTTTTGTTCGCTTTTGTTTCAAACAAAATAAAACAGAAAGATTAGTAAGATTTCTTTGTTGTGGTTTTTGTATTTTTGTTTGGGGTTATTTGTTTATTTTGTGTTACTGATAAGTCACACATATTCCTTTAAGGAAATCCTAAAAATAATTCTAAAATATTATTTAAGGAAATTCTAAAAATGAACAAATTTTTTAAAAAGATCAGCTTTATATTTATTTCCTTCCTTGCAGGGCAACTAACTTCTCTTACCATTTTAATATACTATGTTAGTTATTCTAGTTTTTTGTTTTATTTGAATACAAGAGGTATAATATGTCACATATTCTTTGATATATTCATTTTTAAATTATTCAAACATATTGTGAGCATATCTTAGATCATTAAAATATCCTCTTTACCCTCATATGTTATGAAATTGGGTTATTCTAATACCATATAGAGTTTTAGTCAACATTCTACTGTTGAACATTTAGTTTCCTCAGTTTTCTATTTTTTCTTGTCATGTACTGTGATGTCACAGACATTCTTGTGACTATTTTGCTCACATTCATACAAACACCTGAGCACAGTTTTAGAAAATTGTAATTATTAATAAAGGGCATAAAATGCTAAGTTCTCAAATATCTTGCCAAATTCCCCTCAGGAGAGATTTAGTTGCCTTCAAAGACCAGACTTTTTCTATATGTAGACTCTTTCATACCTGAAGATAGACTCTGACTCTAACATTACACATTTCATCCCAATATTTTCCCAAAAAGCATAAATTGAGTTTTTAATAATGCTTTTTCTAAAATTAAACTAATTTAAAAGCTCTGAAAATCACCAAAGAAATATATATATATATATATATATATATATATATATATATATATATCTGAAAGCAACTTTTTATTCTTTTCATCTCAGGCTGTGACCATCTTTCTCAGAAGACCCATGGATCTGTCTGTTCAGGTCTTTTCTTTTAAATGCCATGCTGATTTTATCACAGTAGCTTTGTAGTATAATTTCAAGTTGAGGATTGTGATAACTCCTGCCTTGTCTTTGTTGCCCAGCATTGCTTTTCCTTTTCTGGGTCTCTTCCAGTACCAGATGAATTCTAGGAACGTTTTCTCTGGATCTGTGAGGCATACCAATGGTATTTTTATCAGAAATGTGTTAAGTCTTACAACAATGTTGTGAGTATGGCCATTTTCAAAATGTTGATTCTTCCTACCCATGAGCAAGGAATATCTTTCCATTTTTGAAATCCAATTTGATCTCTTTTTTCAGAGCACTGTAATTTTCACTATGTAGTTCTTTCACTTCTTTTGTTAGATTGATTCCTAAGTATTTCAACTTTTTGGATGCTATTGTGAAAAGTATGGTTTCCCTTATTTCTATCTCAATATGTTTGTTGTTTGTGTACAGGAATACTATTGATTTCTGAGTGTTGAGTTTGTATCCAGCTATGCTACTGAATTTGTTCATTAATTCCATGAGTCTTTTCATGGAGTTTTTGGGGTATTCTGTGTAGAGTATCAAGTCATCTGTGAATAATGATAATTTCACTTTTTCCTTTACTATCCTTATTATTTTATTTTTCTCCTTTGTCAAATTGCTCTGGCTAGAGTTCCCAGAACTGTGTTGAATAGGAGTGGTGACAGTGGACATCCTTCTCTTGTTCTTAAATTTAAAGTGAAAGCTTTCAGTTTTTGTCCATTTAGTATGATCTTGGCTGGTGGTTTATCAAAGATGGCTTTTATCAGATTGAGGTAATGTCCATCTATGCCAACTTTCTATAGGGCTTTTATCATGAATAAGTGTGGGATTTTATCAAAAGCTTTTTCTGCACCTATTGGGATAATCATGTCATTCTTGTTTTTGACTCTGCTGATATGGTGAATTACATTTACTGATTTGAGTATATTGAACTATCCTTGCATTCCTTGCATCAATCTCTCTTGGTTATGGTGTATTATCTTCATGACAATTCACTGAATTCTACTACCTAGTGCTTTATTGAGAATTTTTGCATCTATGTTTATAAGGGAGATTGGCCTATAGTTCTCTTTTTGGTTGAGTCATTTTCTGCTTTTGGTGTCAGAGTAATAATTTTCTCCACGAATGAGTTTGGGAGAATTGCTTCACTTTATGTTTTTAAATTATATTTTATTTTAAGAATAAAGGAATAAAACATATTAACAAACAGACATCCATTTGGAAAATAGCATAAGAACAATACAAACAATACAGAGTTACAAAGTGGTAGGAAATTAACAATCGTTGTATTATTATTGATACCTTGAAAGTGGTTTCTCAGGAAAACAAATAGAGACATGCAATAATGATCAAACCAGTAGTCACTAACTGTTCCTTTCAGTGAGGAAATAGAAGACAGTAGTACAACTGTTAGCATATCCTGTATATACATATGTACATAATTTCCCCTTCTTTCCCTTCTCCTTTCCCACACCCCAGTTGCCCTTACTTTTGAACATTTTCCTTTCATTTGACAATGCCCAATATACCTCCTAGTTTTTATTCAATCTTTCTGGTTCTTACACTAGTGAGACAATACATTGCTTAAATAAGGAGGTCTTGTTTATTTCATTTATGAGTATGGTCTCTACTTGTGACCATTTACCTATAAAAGCCTTGAGTTTATATTTCGTTATAGCTGAGTAACACTCCATTATATAAAAGTACCTTAATTTCTTTTATCTAGTCCTCAGTGGGTAGACATTTGTGTTGTTTCCACAATTTAGCAATTACAAATTATGTCATTATGAACATGGGTGCACATATATTGCTCTGATATGATGTTTTCAGATCTTCTGGGAAAATACCCAGAAGGGGAATGGCTGGGTTGAATGGGACCTCTAGACATAGTTTGCTGAGGAATTTCCAAACTGATTTCCACAGTGGTTTCACTAGTCTGCATTCCCACCAGCAGTGGAGAAGAATTCCTATTTCTCCACAGGCTCATCAGCATTTGTTATTGGTTGATTTCTTAATGCTAGCCATTCTTAATGGGATGAGGTGAAATTCCATTGTTGTTTTAATTTGCATTTCTCAAATGACTAATGATGTTGAACATTTTTCATGTATTTATTATCCATTTGTATTTCTTCATCTGAGAAATGTGTATTCATCTCAGATGCCCATTTTTGGATTGGGTCTTTGAATTTGGCGGGGTTGATGTTTTTTAATTCTTTATATGTTTTCAATAGAAGACCTTTGTCTGAAGGACAGTCAGCTAAAATTTTTTCCCTATTTGTGCGTTTTCTTTTTTACTCTACTGGTGAATATTTTAGATGTGCAGAAACTTTTCAGTAGGATGAGATCCAAGTTGTTGATTCTTTGGAGTATTCCACAGATAGTTTCATTTTTGTTCATGACCTCTCTGCCTACCCCAAGCTTCTACTTTAAAATCAGGAACAAGACAAGCATATCTGCTGTCACTACTCCTGTTCAACGTAGTGCTGGGAGCATTAGCCAGAGCACTTAGAGAGTGAAATAAAAGGAACAGGGATAGGAAAGGAAGAAGTAAAACTATCACTATTTGCAGATGACAAGATACTTTACATGGAAGACCCCAAAAACTCCATGAGAAGACTCCTTGAATTAATTGACAAATTCAGCAGTGTAGCTGGATACAAAGTCAACACCCAAAGATCAATAACATTCCTATACATAAACAACAAACAGACTGAGAGAGAAATTAAGGAAACCATACCTTTCACAATAGCATCCAACAAACTGAAATATTTAGGAAACAATCTAACAATAGAAGTAAAAGATCTATTCAATGAAAACTACAGTACTTTAAAAAAGAGATTGAAGAAGATTTCAGTAAATGGAAAGATATTCCTTGCTCATGGATAGGAAGAACCAACATTGTGAAAATAGCCATACTACCAAAATTGTGGTACAAATTCAATGCAATTCCCATCAAACTACTGTTTGCATACCTCACAGATCTAGAGACAACATTCCTTAAATTGATCTGCAACCAGAAGAGACCCAGAGTAGTAAAAGTAATTCTGGGCAACAAGGACAAGTCAGGTGGAATTACAATCCCTGACCTGAAATTAAACTACAAAGTTACTGTAATAAAATCAACATGGTACTGGATAAAAAACAGACAAGAAGATCAATGGAACAGACTGGAAGACACACACACAACCACAAACACACTTGGCTACCTGATATTTGATAAAGGGGCCAAAAAAGCTCACTGGATATACAATAGCCTCTTTAATAAATGGCGCTGGAGAAATTGGTTTGCCACCTGCCAAAGACCGAAAATAGACCCAAGTCTATTACTATGCACCAAATTCAAGTCAAAATGGATCACAGATCTCAATATTAAAACAGAAATATTAAATCTATTGGAAGAGAAAGTACATAAAAACCCTTTATCTTTCTTTAAAGAGTTTGAGAGGAATTGATATTAAATCTTCTCTATCACGTTTTTGAAATTGTGTATCATTTTTATTATTTTCTATTCTGTGTCGTTCATGTTTTGTTTTTTAAATTTTTTTTCTTTTCTCTTTAAAATGAGAAACAAAATTTATATGTATATAGAAGGATAGCTGGTATTGGCGTATAGCTGATGTCTGTGATCTATTGAAAGAAACAATTAATGCTTAAAATTTTATTTCTTCTTGGTCAATTTTGCATGCTTGTATCTGGTAATCAGAATGACTGATTTGAAGCCAACAATATTCAGCATAAGAGCCATTGCTGAGTTCCCACCATCTTGTATGGTGAAATTCTGTATCATTTCCAATGTTTTTTCTATTGCTTGTTATTGTCTTTGGTTATTTGATCAATCTTACATTCTTACATCTGGTGGACTGAGCAACTTCATTGAAGATAACAGTATGTAATGTAGCAACCATTGTTCATTCCTATCATTTGTTTTGAGGTCATGTATCATTTTTATTATTTTTGTGCTTTGTTTTTGCATTCAATGTTGTTGTTTGTTCATTTTGTTCTCTTTAAAATAAAAAAAAAAAAACCCACAGACCCATGGGTCTTACTACAAAAAGTATTGGCAGCTTTAGGAGAGAAAGATTTCAAATGTAAGTTAGAAATGAGCTGAATCAAAAAGAAGTTACTCTTTTTCTTATTTTCTTGCTAAACTTGAAACTCATCTTTAAGCCTTTACTAACACTGGTAGTAGGATTGAACAAAATAAAGCAAAACAAAAACTACAAGATTACATACTCTTCCCCTTGTTAAAATAAACTAAATAAAGCAAAAGACAAATGAACAAACAAACCAATCTCTTGCCCACTGGTTGCAAAACACAGTAGTTCATTAGATCCATATTGCTAAGCACATGTTATAGTCCTCAATGAAGTTTTATAGTTGTTTAGTTTATGCAGGCCTAGTTGTTTAGAATCCAGTGTCTATGAAAAGACAGACTGTGACTAAACTTCTTTTTTTAACTTTACTCTGTAATGTCAGGCATTACTGCCAATCTACCCTCGTCCCGTCTACTCATATCTAAATGTTAAGAACACTAGTTGCATTTTCAATTATAGCATTGCATAGTTAAGTACAGATTATGCAGTTTAATTTTTAAGTATATTATTGTGTAGTTTAAGTACAGACTGTGTAGTTTAAGTACAGATTATGTATTTAGCACACAGTCCAATACATAATCTGTGCACAGTAAATATTAGCTACAATAATGAAAGAAAGATCAAATATTAGTATAGTAATTTCAGTGTCTCCATTTTGTAATGTGAAAGTTTCTGCTTATGAGTTGAAATAGTTCAAGTCATGTAAATTTGAGGTAACATAAGACACTGGATCCCTGCCTACGTGGACTGAATTTCCTTTTGCTCTAAGTGGAGTTAAAATGTTTAGTTATAATTAAGATTATTAATAAAATTATGGAAAATTTATAATTAGCTGCTAAATATAGAATTAAGTGCACTTCTACTATATCGTGATGAAACTTAGTTTATTGCTAATGTGTAAATTAGTGCTTATTTTACTTAAATCCAAAGGAGTAGCAATTGACCATAAAATTGTTATTCTTGTAGAATGATCCCTTTCTCTTCATGATAATCTTAATAGCGAGGTAACTTAAAATTTTAATTTTTGGTTGAAATTTATATTTCAGAATACTCTAATATTTATTCTCTAATATATATTCACTTGCTCTTACATATCAGTGGTGGGGAACTAATCATATGCATGTTGTTTTGTTTTTCTTTTATGACAAAAGAATTTAATGTAAAACTTTTTGTTTCTTTGACTATTTCAAGTTGAGGAAATGAAACCAGCTGAACAGTCCGAAAAATCTTTGAAAGGTATTCGTTGCTGGTTTTGTTATTCTGCCTTGGACTGTTCAATTGAAAATGACCACTGGCAGGATTTTTGGAAATGAGATTCCAGTTAAGAATAATCCCAAATGCAAGCAGTTTTGGAAACTGGTTTTCTGGACTAATCTCTAGTTCAAAATGTAGGATGGCCTGGATTTAAGCTGTGGATAATGAGGTTTAAGAAATCCAGCAGAGAAGTATAAGCTTTCTCAAATAGCACTAGTGATGAAAATTCTATTTATGGACTAAAAGTGTAGAATTGAAGGACTGTTCCCGCTGGTGTGTAGAGAGCTTTAATTTAACTTTCAGTTCAGGTTGCACTAGGCCAGATAGTTAACAAATGTATTCTCTGTATAAAAATTAATAGGACGCTCACTCTGTAAAAGCATAATGACACGCGAGAATGGGCTAAAACTGTATTTATGGCAAAGCTTATTTAAGAAACACAAAACCAAGATGGGGAAAAAGGAACAAAGAAAAAACTTTGTTTTTATCATCTAGTTTCATTTCACAACTGTGAGAACACACATTTCAAGGAAACGATTTAGAAAATAGGAACACAGTAAGACAAAGTTTTTGCAATGTTTATTTTGAAGTACAAGGCTTGGGAACCTCTCATCCCTGATTTGATGACATTCAGAGGGATAGAATTCTTCAGCTGGGTTTCCTTTATTAAGATTTGCATCCAAGCTTGAATTCTTAAAGAAAAGAAAAGAGGAGTAGAGAATTAGAGCTGAAAGGGAAATTGCTGATCTCTGTAGTTAGAACATTAATGTCACTGTTTATTCTGACTGTATAATGTGATACTGTTCTAATCTAATCTAATGTAATCTAATCATCTAATCTAATCTAATCATACTTCCCATTGTAAAGTCCTCTTAAAGACTTCTTTTTGCTCCATGGCATTTTTACTGTGATTAATATATTGAATTTGATTTTAAACAAATCCTTCTTTGAGCCAAAATGAACTATCAGTGTATAACATATTACCATAACATCAACACAGAAAAACTAGCTAGAACCTAAAAAGATTGCTTGCAGCCAGTGAAGGAGGAAGAGTCAACTATTGCTTATAATTGAAAGGGTGGTGACTCAAAAGAATTAGAAGATAGATCACAATAAATTAGCCTGTTCTGGAACTCTAAGTGCAGGAGAATCGGCAGGTAATAATTTAGTAGAAATTATCTGCCTAAACGTGAGTACCATTCTGAAAAGATAATTAGCATGGAGAGAAGCAGCCAGTTGAGTATTCAACTCAGATGACATATGGAAGCCATCTGTCACAATGCCTGTTTCATAGTAAACACTCAATTAATGGTTATTAATATTTTTAAATGCCTAGCTTTTTAACACGGAGTTTCCTTTTTCTTGGGAGATGGGTCATGTCTTAATTTTTCCTACTACAATGGTTCCTTGATGATCAATGAGGTAGAAAAAAGGTCATCCACAACAATGCCTGCCCTGTCTCAGCTGAGAGATCCCTGTCCTTGTCATCAGGACATGAATGGTGCCACTATGGAAACATTAAGTGAGAGGATGCACACAATGTATTTTGAGCTATGTATATGCATGTATCTGTGGCCATTTCCTGTTAGAGTGGAAGTCTAATTTTAGTTTTTGAATGATTATAAATCAATTTATACTGAATGCCTAAGATATGGAGATCTCAACGGAGAGGAAAAAATCATATCATAGTAAAGTCTCAAAATGTGATTCACAATGCATGTTGTTTTACAAGAGCCACTTAATTTCATCTTATACACTGAAACAGGGCTGGGGATATAGCTCAGTGGAATAAGCACCTGCCTAGCAAGTGCAGGGTCATGAGTTCGATCCCCAGTACCGCCAAAAAAACAAACAAACAAACAAACACTGAAACACACCATTTTGATCGTCTGCACCACAGATTTCCACATCTAGGTGAATCTAATGTGTACACAGAAATACCTTACTGAGGGTTAGGTACAGGCTCCTTACAAGAGGCACTGTAACCAAATTACCACATTTTTAGAGTGGATATGGATTTTAATGAATTTTTTTTCAAGAGAAAGATCCTAAAAGGATACATTTTTGAAAATGAGTATAAGAAATTTTAGGAAAAATCCTGAGAGTAGACAGTTGATCAGCAAAGGAACGGTGGCCAAACAGTGTATAGAAGCAGTTTATCGAAAGTAAAGCAGGCTCAGTGTTGTAGGAGGTAAGGAGAGAGAATAGGATTTATGAAGAGTTGTCTCATGGCTGAGGAACTGGAGTATCTGTACCTACCATCCCCCAAATAGACTGGATATTTATTTTACAAGTCATCGGTTTATTAGTGAGTATTTTCCTGGGGCATATAAATTGCTAGATGCCGTTCTCTCTGGGTGAGAGAATGGCTATTGCCCTGGCACTCTATGCTGAAAGTACATGCAGATCTGGGGTGCGCACAGGTTAGAAGGGGTAGGAGTGGAACCCTCTGAGCCTTCGGCTGTACTACTCACATTGGAACAGTATATCAAAGGTACTTCCTCTTGTCACACCAAAAGAAAAAGTGCTTGTCGATTAAAAAGTCAGCATCACCACTGCGTTCTTTTTGGAAGGAGGTTGGAAATCTTTGAACTTAACCATTTTTGACTGCACACAGATGGGTCCCTTGAAATGGAGATCCACTTTTATAAAACCTCAAGTCCTTAGAGCATAATGTGATGGTGTCATAAGGGTCAATATTACCTTGTGATTAAGTTTCATCTTCTGAGGCAAGGAAACGTGGAATCAAATTCCAGGTCTATCTCTTTAGCTACGGGAAAAGTAAATAAAATTACATGTATATTATAAACATATACAATAGCTGACCGTATATTACTAAATGACTGCTGTCAGTGTTTTCATTTAGTTAGATATTTAGTAATGTGAAAAAGTGACTTCTGCATTCAAATCAATATAAAATGCTGAGATATAACTTTGGGGAAAATAGTCAATTTCCACTTACTATTCTTGTGTAAATGCTTTATATTAGAGGCTTCTTCAATTGGATATTTTCTATGTATCTTTCATAAGCCTACAGATTGTAGTTATATAAAGTAAACAGAGGAACATGAATTCAGACAAATACCAGAACCTCTTATTTCTCACACAGGTAATGTATGTTTCCTGTAGGACATTGAGGGACAGCAGAAGTAAGCAAAAAGGACAATAAAAGGCATCCATGTCCCAGTGATCCATAGATAACAGCTGCAAAACCTTCACATATGTAATATATGTCATGCCCGGTGCCATATATTAACCCTGTCATCTGCCATCTCTCTATCTACCATCTATTTATCCACCTCTCTACCCTCTGTCTGTCTGTCCATGGAATAAAACTTCATGTAATGAAATTTATCAGGTTCTGTGAAGCTTTTATCAACCTAAATAAAGTTTTCTCTGGGCTTTCATTTTTAATACTTAAGTATACATTAAAATAAATAAAAAAGTTACCTGAGATTAAGCGCTGTATGGACTGTACCAATTCGCTAAATTTTCAAACCAAATTTGTGGCAAATTTCAAAGCTTTTTGGAAAGACAAAAACCAAATTTAGGAGAGTAATTACTTTATTTTATATGCAACAAAATTCAAAATGTAAATGTAAGAAGATGCTAATTCTGAAAAAAATAGATGACGTAAATGCTGATTTAAGTCATTTTCTGACAAGTGTGAGCACGTGACATGATTTTCTGGGCTTTATCACCGACATGCACAGAAAGGATGATCATAATGCTTGCTAGTATTTATTTCTAGAACTTCACCGGTTTTAGTGCCTTAGTTGCAGCCACTGCCTTTCTATAGTTGTCTATTATTAAAAATCTGCACATTCTTTTTTGTCAATCACATCGCATATAGTAGGATAATTCTCCCACATTACTTTTGTTGGTTCTATAGCCCTCTGCTCTACTAGCTGAGTAATCAAGGGGTGCACTCCCCTTCATTACTTTTGGTGATTTCAAGAAAACCCGCCTCTTCTACAAGGCTTACAAAGTGACTTTCAAAATGACTTACTATCATTCTTCTTATTAATTTGACACACAGAGTAGAAATATGCAAAGCACTTGACATTCTATAGGGAATGAAGGAGGGTTTGACAGTGTGAGAGATGCTCATGTAAAGAAAATGGAAATTTATTTTAGAAGTGATCAGTTCATTAACGAAATACACTAATAGTCTGGGTTTCATTACACCTATAGTAGTGGGGCGTTTTACACCAGTGATTTCTAAAACTCCTTATTTTTAAATACATAATTTTGCATATTATAACATTTATATTGCTATATTAAAAGACACCCATTTTAAACTGAAAATATTAGATATGTCACACTGACCTAAATATCTCTAAATAAAAGAACTATATTTATAAATCCTTTGACCAAAGAACAGTTATAACGTAAATCCATTTTTATTTTATTATTATATACTTTTTTTTACCACAATGTATGGTGATATTCTGAGGCTCATGGAGCCAACCAAATTCACGTGGTGCCAATCTTTATATTTTTACTTAATGACTGATACCAATTTCACAAGAGGAATCAACATTTTGGCCTTAGTATCTATAAGATATGTACAACTGTTTAGTCTAAAATATCACATGTTCTTAAGGAATTTCTTTAACCACTACATTTAAATTGATATTTTTGTTAGGATTTCTGCACTCTATTTCCTGTTTTAGTTATCAAGATTTGTAAATATCTTTGTTTTTACTTTGTTTATGCCATGTAATTTTAGTCTACAAGCAACATGAGGGCAGAGACCTTGACTATTTGATTTACAAATATATCCCCTGAACATGGTACACTGACTTTTATATGGCAAACTTTTAATCAAGTTTTTAAAAATGACTGAATGAGTGAATGGTGAGTGACTGTATGATCTGAAAAGCAGTTATAATCAAATGTTTTTCTCGAGAGTTATTTTTAAGGACATTCTTATTTTATCCTGCTGTCATAAAGACTACACCACCATCTATTCTAATGAGGTGTAACTATTTAGTCCAGTCCCTGATATTAGTTGGAGAAGGCTGGATGGAAGCCCATTGCCAGGGAAAGTCAAGTACAGCAAATTTCAAGCTATCCTTGAAATCCCGAACTTTCAACAAGAGGATGAAGGCTTCTATGAATGCATTGCAGGCAACCTTCGAGGACGAAATCTTGCGAAGGGTCAACTCATTTTCTATGGTAAGCAGATAGAATTTGAAAAGTATTTGGCAATGTTCCTTACAGTAAATGGGGGGAGTCTTAGCATCTTGTAAAAAGGTGGCATGAGAGAAAAGGAAGAGCACATTTCCAGGTTGAGTGCTCGGTACAACTGGCAGGTAAGAATGACCATCTATAAGTATGACTAATTTCAGCATGGTTTACCTGTGCTATTCTTTATTGTATTTGCCTGGAATATATAAGCAATATCATGTTGAAGCCATGAAAGTTTATGCTACAAGATAGCATGGACTCTAATATTTTTCCCATAAACCATTCAAAACAACAGCCTATGTCAGTATTAATTATAATGCTGAGTAGAATTTATGAATGAAGTTGGAAAATGATAGGATAAATATCCTGAAAGATGATTTGCTTGCCTATATGAAGATGATAGAAAAATAACATCATTGCCTGATTAAAAAATAATCTGCCACAGTTGCCAGGAAAAATCTCTCATGAACTACAACAAGATAATAAATGCATATATTATACAAAAATCATCTTTACGTCTGCTGCCATCCAGGTCAAAATACATAATTGCTTGAAAGTTCTTTTTATAAAACATCAAACAGACCATACAGATTTCTCAGAATTATCAAAACTTTAAGTTCTTGAATAATGCTGTATCCTGAACATCTTTTGTAAATTCAATAACTCTGCATTATATAACATTTAATAACTATACTTGTATATAGTAAAATTATTTTATTATGTCACATTTATAATCAATAATAAACTTATTGGACAAAATAATATTAAAAAAACCAGAAGTGTTTAATGTATTTTAATTACATCATAGTAATGAATATTCAGTGTCCTGTGGAGATAACATTTTGCACAATAGCTACAGTGCTTTCATTTGTTTTAGAATTTCCAATTTTAATGTGAAACAATTCCTATTGTATGTAGAATGTGATTTCCTACTGATTATTTTCTGACAGTTTTATATATTTGCTAAGACAAAAAAATTAATAGTAACTACGTTTTAAAGGAAGGTATTTGGAATGAAGATATTAATGTCTTCGGCTACTTTCTTTTTATCTTTTTACCTTTTGGGTACTGGGAATTTAACTCATGACAGGTGGGTGCTGTGCTGCTGAGTTATACCCTTGGTCCTTTGCTACCTTTCCTTGATAAATATTTCTCATTTTTTATTTAGTAGAGGAAGATATAACCAACAGATGAATCTGAACACAAGATATCTCTGCTAGAAATCAGTAATACAGTACTTTCTTTTACATTGATTGAGCAACTATTAATTTAAATAGCATTTCACAAATATTAATTTATACAATTCTTACAGTAATTGTGAGATACAATTTTCACTGACACAGGTGAGAAACTTATGATGAATTGAACAAGATCTCACAGATTATGATTGTCAAATCCAAGCTCAAATCCTTGAAGGGCCTTCTACTCTCTTGTAGCTCACCAGCATGGTAGTCCCAATAGACTTGCAGCCTACCTCACTAATATGCCATTTAGTAATTCCAGAAAATCCTCTTGGAGAAGGAATGCAATAAATGTCAATAAAATAATTATTATACTTCCTAGACACAGATTCAAATATTTCCAAAAGTGTCACTCAAAAACATGGAGAAGTAGCTCAGTAACTCAGAGTTGAATAAACACCTGAAAAATTTACTCACAGAATCACGGTTTCATTACATTCTTGTTTAAGTTACAATTCAGAAACAGGTAGTACAAAATATCGCTCCTTTGTCTTTTAACCTTTCAAAGTAGTCACTTGGGTACTATTTTCATTACAGGAGACACTTTCTCCTGTGTGTTTCCTATGTGGTTGAGATTTAAAACTTCATATATCAGAATGCTAAGCTTTCAAAAGATAGGCACACTTAATAGATTCTTTTGTTTCATGTATTGCATTAAGGAGAAAAAAATGATCTTAAACATTGTAAACTACTGGAATCTTATATGAGTGCACATTTCTTATCCTAGCTGGAACATATATTAGGTCAATATGCACAAATTATAAAATGTTGCTAATAGTATGGAGAAAGAAGTTCAACTTCACCAATACTCAGTGTCCTTTTAAGTCTTGCCTTGGTCCATCACTCAAGCTGCAATGGGCTTGTTCTGTAACTGGAAGTTGTAGTGATTTCCACAGGAGATAATGTTGGGCTTAGTCCTCATCACTCAGAGACCTCTTGATTACTTCTTCATGATAACTGTGTCCTTAAAGGGGCTTGTGTCCTAGGAGAAGATATCGCAGGAGAAAAAGCCCAGAAGCCAGACAAACCTGGGTTTTGCATTGGATACCGTTTCATTTCCATTTAGCCCCGTCCCGTATTCCAACAACTGTTACAGAAACTGACGCAGCCCTGCATTTTATAATCATTGCCTGAGAGTCCTGTCCAGGTACAAGTACATCTTGCTGGGTTTATTACTCCCTTTCAAGAACCTAGTCAGCACCCGTGCACATGCAAACTGTATATGGTAGTAGTTTATGCCAGCCCTACACTTAGATGATTATAGACAAGAATCAATGAATAAAAGCTCCTTTTACTTTCCTGAGGCAGATAATTTATAAACAATCTTTAGAATTTCACTTGGGATGGAGCAAAAATGACCCATGTTGATGACCACCTCTATCACCCATCTTGTCTGGTCTTTTCCAGATTAGCTATTAACTCTGGAAGGGGCTGTTTAACTGGAAGATTAACTTTCTTCCTGATGCTTTCCCTTTAGGGTAGCATTCTCTAATAAATATCAGGAGTGTCAGCCTTTAGGCTGCACTTTCAAGGTTCAAATTTTGGTTTCATTTTCTAAGTATGTCCTCTGGAGTAGGTTATCTTATATCTCTGTAAAACTCCACTATAAATCAAATTAATTGCAATTACACATGTAGAACATCTAGGCTACTCAGAGCCAGAGATTCCAGAGGAGACTCATATACTTTTTAATATCTAAAGACAGGACTAAAGAGAGGCAAGGCTTTAATTAGCTTATCCAGGCAGTTTCCAGGTATTTCTTAGGAAAGAATTTTTCATTGGAAAACCTTTAATTTGTACCCCATTCCTTACATGAAAGATAGTAAATCTAATACCATTATATTTTTCCATCAGTTATGCCAGTTGATTTCCTCAGCACTGTTCAGAAATTTCATTTGAATATGAGGTTTTAAACATTTTATGCTCAGTTTTAAAATTAAATACTGAACTCTCATACAGCTCCCAAAACTTTGGACCTTGTTAAGCCAAGAAAGCACTGGATCAACACCATAGAACACTGGGATGATCATATTTTACCATTATGTCAAACTGTTGCTTTATAATTATTTCTGATGTAGATGCACTTATGTTTTACTCATCAGACCACATGTAATTAAGGGAAATTTTGCCTACAAAGGCCTTAAGGTGTTTTCTGTGTTTTCTAAATTGACCCACACTCTCCTATTTAGTATGGCTTTATTTTCTGGCCCTGTTCTACATTTTGACCTTTTCCCATCACTTCCAACTTATTATACAGGTGCAGTAAAATAACAGGTAACAAACATCTGGTCCGAGTCAAATACTCAATGATATTTGCAACAGGATTTCGATCAGTCCACATTGAAACCTCTACATTTCCCCTCCCTCAGATCTTGCTGTGCTGTCCATCTGGTTCCTGTGAACTTTGCCCCAATATCTAGGGGCCTTGGAACCTAGTCTAATGTCTTGGATAAATGCCTCACCAGTTACCCTGGCCTTTTATTTTGAAACAGCCCCTCCAGAGTGGGAACAAAAAATCCAAAATACATACCTCTCTATCTATGACAGCTTGTATTGGGAATGCAAAGCTAGTGGAAAACCAAATCCATGGTACACATGGCTAAAGAACGGTGAACGCCTCAACTCAGAGGTAAGCAACTACACTGATATTAACAACTCACCTCCTCTAAGTCAACTTTGCTAGTAACAGTAGCAATAGTTGAGAGAAATAGCTCTTTTCATGGATTGTTGGGTATGTCTGAGGAAAGGAATTATATACTTAACTTTAAAGAAACTCACAAAGTAGGTATTCATGTTATCCCTATTTTTTAAGTGAGTGAAATTAAAGACAAATAATTTATACAAGGTCACAGGCTAGTTAGAGATCAGTCCACCTTTAAAGTCATCAAAATTACCATCATCATCATAGCTAAAATTTATTGAGCTCTCATATGAGTCAGGTCCTTTATTAGCTATTTTTCCATATGTCATCCTTTTGTACAACAATTTTATGAACACGCAATTATTGTTTCTTTGCATAGATGAGAAAAATGAGCTTCAGAGAGGTTAAGAAACTAGTCGAGCATCATGCAACAGCTAGTAAAAGTCAGAGTTCCTTTTGAAATTTTGTCTATTTCCATGCCCCAGATGAAGAAATGACTTTCAGAGAAGTTAAATCACTTTTCCAAGGTCATAGAATATGCAGTTATAAATTACAGTATTTAAACATTGTCTAATATAGGACTCAAGATTTTAGTTACAATTCAATGTCATTACAATCCACCCAGTCATTATTTTATGAAAATAATGACTGTGTCTAAATCCATAAGAAAGTAGACTAGTGAGATGGTTATCCACATTTCTTATTCTACATATATTTCCTTTTATAATATCCAGAAAATAAGAGCTGTTTTTTCACCATTAAATGATCCAGATAATTGTGTTAGTTTTCCATTTTACCTTGCACGTGTGAACACTACCAGTCATAAAGAAAACTTGTTGTGTGGAGACTGAATATAATGCTTTGTTTTAGTTCTAGTGACAGCTTTCTAGGGACATGTACCTTTCTCACATAGCTCTTTCAATTTCAACCAACTTACCTTAGTCATCCTCAAAGAGCTGTAACAACTAGCTTGAAATACTATTATTTACATTGTTTTATTATACATGATCCAAATTGTATTTCTGTAATCAGAAAGGGACTCTGTGAATGATTTTGGCAACTTAAGCACTTTTTGTGGTAGGTGCAGTGAAAGAAAGATTCCTCTTTTGCAACTTAAGACTTATGTAGCTAATTGTAAAATTCATCACTTTTCAAGTCTTTCTAAGACCTTATGACAGAAAGCCAAAGTAATATTCCATCGATGAATATTGTCAGCCATGTATTTTGGAAAATCTAAATAGTTTAGAGTTTGTAATTATTTTTCATTCTATATTGCAGAAAATTATTACATATTCTATGCAAGGACTGCCAATTCTCACAGAAATGAAAAAATCTACCCACTAAAATTAAACTGAGCATATTTTCACTTTTTAAACTTTGGAAAACTTCTTAGCATCTTGCAGTAATGTACTGACACGCCAATTTCATATATATTCACAAAAGTTGAATAAATGTTCTGGTTAAGGGAAGGTTTGTATTAGCCTAGTATTGCTTTTCTTTGACTTTTCCTCTATCAGGAGAGAATTCAAATAGAAAATGGGACACTCACCATAATGATGCTGAATGTGTCAGATTCTGGTATCTACCAATGTGCTGCAGAAAACAAATATCAGATCATCTATGCTAATGCAGAACTGAGAGTGTTAGGTAAGTCATACATTTATAACCAAAAATTTTAAAATGACATTTTAATGAGCTATGATTATATATTGTCTCAACCAAATTTTTCTGCAAATTATAAATTGCCTTCTCTTAATATAATGAGAAATTTCTAAATTAGCTTTTTATAAAATTAAAAGAGATGATTATTATTCTGGAAAGGCAGCATATTAGCACTTGAAGATCATACCATTGGATGGGTCCAAATGAAAGAGGCTCCTTCAACCTGATTCTAGCGTGAGGTTTTAAGTATAATTTGTCAGGACCCATCAGGAATGTTTTCAGCTCCAAATACAAGCAGAAGCAATGCTTTCAACTAGGCAAGTGTAAGAAAAATCACAATTTACAGAGATTTAATAAGAGGGCTGAGGGCTGTCAAATACAACCCAAAGTTATTCTTTGTAGCCTTCCCATATCCTTGTAGACATAGTTTCCAAATGACTGTTTTAGCTACAGGAGTCAAGTTTATACTCAGAGCGGAGGAGGGAAGTCACCAACTGACTGCACGGTTCTCTTTCATTAGAAAAGCAAAATTTCTCCAAGTTTGCATAGCAAATTCCTTTTACACCCTTACCTGAAATGACAGAGTTCTCCCTGTCACATGACCATCCAGACACCAAAGAAAACCGGGAAGGTAAATGTAGGCAGTGCGGCGCTGACAGTGAAGCAGTTTGAGAATGGTACAGTACTTGAGAAATCCAAACACTGGTATCTGCCAGTATAAGAGAGTCTTTAATCTTTCAACTCAATGCTTTTCAGGAGTAAGAAGAATGAAGGAAACATAAGATGAAAGATAAAACAACAAGAAACCAACTTATAAGCTTGCGGGAAAGAGTCACTTATTCCTTCTTCGTTCTTTTCATCACTACTGTTTTACTGAGCAATTAATACGCACTAAGATGTACGAATATAATTAACAAAACTAAGTAATCCTTGCCTCCGCTGAACCTGTAGTTTCACTGATTAAAAAAAAAAAGTGAATTTAAAAGGTAGTCAAGAGTTGAATTTTTGCTGTAAGAACAGGTAGAAAGTTGGATGTAACCTAAATGAGGACGTTCTGTTTAATCTGAGATCAGAAGAGAAGCATCCACAGATCAGGTTAAGGGCAATTTTAATTAAGGGAATAGCCATACCTGAGGATCTCAGAAGCCAGAGAACATGACAAATCGGAAAGGACACAAGGTCACTGGAAATTTAGGAATGGATATTGAAGATGGGAATTCCAAAATCCAAAAGGCTGGAAAGATTTAGCTGAACCTCAGAAAGTGTACTGCTTACCACCCCCCTGAACGGCATTTGTTCAGTGTTTAGTTAGTGGAGACAAAGATGAAAACAAAAAAGGTATTTAAAAAAACTATGTTGGGCCTGTTTTTTCCCGTAGAAGACAAACTATATTTTGCTACTTAAAGTTTGCTTGAAAAATCAGACATATTGGTAAGGTATTTTTGATGTATTTTACTGTAACGACACTTGTGTATGTGTGATACAGCTTTACATGACTGAGCTTTGGCTTGGCTTCTTTACACTGGCTACACAATTTTGTATTGAGCCACATAGAAAATAGGTAACATACTTAACGTAGATAAATAATAAAACTTTAATATTTTTGATATAAAAATAAAAGTAAGAGCACAAGCGGCTCATCAGCCACGTGTTCAACACACGCAAACGCATTTACATGTATACCTGCATATATATTTAAATACAGAACGCATATTCACATAAAGGATTATTATCTTGGCAAGAATAGATTTCAAGATTACCCAGTCAGGATTAAAATTCTCAGTATTGTCTTTTATAGAACTATCTTTATGCTCCTCACTGTAAATGCCCCTAAGAGTGTAACCTTTTCTAACTAGCTTCCCGGCTGGCCTTGATTTTGTTATGTCAATGACCATGACCAGCACCCAAACAAATTATGCTTCTTGAGCACTGACTTGATACCAGGTACCACGCTGCGCTGCTCTGCAGCCTTTCTCTTCTTTCATTTTCACACTCACTGCCTGCAGTGACATCCACTGTTACCTTCATTCCAAAAAGGAAAGCAGAGACTCCTACACACTGTCAGGAATCGGCCCCAGGACAGCTTGAACAAAGATGCTTAAGACACAATTCTGAGTACAAATATGAGATTCTATTTAGAATTTTGATTTAGTTTTAGAGCCATGACATGTTCATTAACAATTCGATTTTCCTTTTGTTTTAGCCTCTGCGCCAGATTTCTCCAAAAACCCCATCAAAAAGAATTCCATTGTTCAAGTTGGTGGGGATATTGCTATTGAATGCAAACCAAATGCTTTTCCCAGAGCAGCTATCTCTTGGAAAAGAGGAATAGAGACCCTGAGACAAAGTAAAAGGTAAAAGGATCTTTAATTTTAAAAATATTCTAACTATTCTGTAGTACAGTACCTTCCACATTTTTAGGGTTCAGTAGTGCTTCTGAACTTCTCTCTGCTATGAGGAACTTTCAATGGCCTCCCTAAGGAGAACAGCATTTTTCACATAATGCTAAAAGTAAAAGTACAAAGATAAGACCTGTTGGTACAATTTGGCTGCAAAATTTTCATTGCATGTGCTTGTAATAGATATGTTTTCAAAAATCCTTTAAGACCTTCTTCTGTATTCATTTTGAGGGCTTTTTCAGACCTAACCTGCTGAGAAATCAGTGAGAAGAACATTACACAAAAGAGAGACACACTCAAATGCACACATCTGGTGTTGTGGTTTTTAAATAGTCACACAGGTGTTCACCCCATGACAAAATGAATTCACTGCATGAAAAATTGTAGAGAGGTTCCTGTAGAGAAAGAAGGGGGATTTCTTTCTGTAATGCATCCAGTGACGATATCCTGGATTGGCACTGGTATGCATTCTAGGATAGAGCGAGAGAACAATACAGGTATTTTTCCCTACTTATAATAGATTCCCTTCCATTATACCTTAGAACCTCAGAGGATGGGGCCACAGTCACAGCTCTATTTTAATGACCTATGTGAGTTGCTCACTGAGAACAGATATGCATTGAAATGCTGGTATGAAAGAACCATTGTGTTAAAGATATCAAAATGAACCCTTCAGTTCCGTGAGCTCTTCTTTACCACCATCATAAGTCATTAACATATATCTATAACTGGTGATGTAGGTAAAAGGCCAGCACAAAGAGCAAATAATGAGAGTGTAATGAGCAATAGTAATTGTTGAGAACTTGAAGGAACCTTGAAGGACTGTAGCATGAGCTGACACAAAGAGGACAGTCACAACCATGAATTTTGTCAATTGTTTTTTGTTGGATGGTGGATCCACATAGAACAGCCAACATCTGAAGGACAGCCAACATTTCAGAGTAAGCAAGAAATCTGAATGTTGGCATTGAATCTTCCAAATCAGAAAAAGAAATTGTCCATACAGTGGACATGGGGGGCACCATTTTGACATTTCTACTCCCCACATTATACTTGTAGCCAAGGAAAAGATAAAAGATATAAAGCTACTGAGCAAAAATAAAGATGTATAGCTTTGCAGAGAATAGTGTTATGATAATATCTTATATCTCACAGAACTCTACATGTGCACAGTGAGATGTCTCAGAGTGATCCTCTTCTAAGGCATTTTTCCTTCATTTTCTCCTTTGTCCATATGTCTTTAAATCCTTGGACTAAAGTACTCCAGGATAAGAATTCCTCTGATTTATAGTCAATATCTGTGGGATGAATGAATGAGGCAGAATCCATGAGAAGAGAGACAGAAATAGAGACTGAGGCAGAGACATCACATGACCAAATTCCCAAAAGAAATGAAGTTGAATGTCCTAAGACACAGGGACAGAGTGTGAAGCTTAGAGTTAGCTAAGAAATAACTTTTTAGATGTGGTTACAAAATGCAAACAAGGTTTATCACATAAGTACACATTCATTTCAATGCCTACTTTAAAGGAGAGTTAGAAATACTCTAGCCCATTTTTAAATTTTGTAAGGTCAGATCTTAAGCTCAAACATAAACATTGATCTCAGCACATATTTCTGTTACACAGAGTTGATGATTTCACTTAAATAGCAAAATATAAGTGACTTCAGGTTTCTCGTACCTTGGGTAATGTATGACTCAATTGTACATATAGAAAGAATAAGAGTCAGATACGAACAAAAGTTTAAATTTTTAAAATGATTCCAAGGAAAAGCAGTTTTTAGTTCTAGACCTTGGAAATACCGATGTGAGGAAATGTGCACTTTTAGTTTCTGTTACAAAACTTCTATATGGTACTGTCTGCTTTGAAATATCAGTGTCACTAACTCTTGCTGCCAGTAATTACCTGGAGATAGTTGAGAGGCCTCTAAAGGAGCCTGTCGAAAGCTATCATACAATATTACCTACTTATGAAAAATAGAAATAATATATACGTAATTTGACAATTTCTTCTGGTTTTCATGAATCAAGACCTACATCATAGAGCTGGTAGGTAATGACATTTAAACTTGGAACTTTGCCATCTATAGCCATCTTTTTCTCTCTGAAGATAATAAAAAAATGTATTTGGCTCATTTTCTAAAGCATAGTTGACAGATCTTGATCTATTGTATCTGCTAATCTGAGCAACTTCGTTGAAGATAACAATATGTAATATAACAACCATTGTGAAATCTTATCATCTTGTTTTGAAATCCTGTATTGTTTTGATTGTTTTTCTATTGTTTATTTGTCTTTGTTGTTATTTTGTTACTTTTTTACTATTTACATTTAAAATTTTTTTTAAAATACTCAGGTCAAGGAACACTTCTTCATATGGTAAACATGTTTCTTGTTAGACTGGGTATTATCATCAAAGTTTTACCTGATTTAAGAGTTCTGTCTTTACAAGAAGTTCCTGTTTGCATGATAGGCTGTCCCTGTAGAAATTTTCCTCTAGCTGAAAGTAAGTTAATGCCACTAAATATTGCAAAGTCTATTTCATTTCCCTCTGCCAATTAGTGGTCATGCAATGCCTTTCCCATATATTTTGGCAATGCCACTAATTCAAAAATAGAATGTAAGTGGAAGACAACCAAAAGCTATGTCACTCTGGGAAAATCTAGGGTATAGTACAAATATTTTTATATCAGAAATTAGAAAACATGGATTCTGTTCATAGTCCTACCATGAACGTGTGCATGATCTTGAAATTACTAGCCTGCAATTTTTTTAATCCTTTCCTGAGTTTAAGAAAAAAGGAATAAGAAAACAGTTTTAAGAAATATCAGACACTATATTCATGTCTTGACTGTGTGCCCAAAGACTATGTATCAATCACAAATCAACAGAAAACATTGCACTGGCAGGCTGAAACTGCAATTCTATCTTAGTTATGATGTTATGTATAGTCTAATGAGTGGCTCGGGTGACCAAGAGACTAAACTAAACATGATGATTGTTCTGAACGTTTACATACATAGAAAGATCGGACTGGATGGATTTGGGGTTGTGGAGAGTCCTTGTATCTAGTACACGAGCACCTTGAGGACAATAAGTATCAGTGTTTAGTCCACCATAAGCTCGAGACTCAGAACAGAGCACAAAACTGCAACATAACACACATTAATAACTATTCTTTGCATTGTGAATTCAAAGAAAACTAAAGTTTATTTTACTGACTTTAGAGATTTTATAGTCAAACCAAAATCTTTAATAATGAATATACTCATAATCCTCTCATTTAATTCATTAATTCTACATTCACTGAGCATCTGTTATACACCAATTACTCTACCAAGCCCTGTGGATAAAATGTTAATCCAGTTTACCACAGGGTTGTAACTTTCCCCTGGCCATTTCTTAAGAAATTGTTTTCCTTTAAGGTTATTTAGAGAGAGCGATTGGAAATCAAGGCCCAGTTCTAGTTGTGACTTAACTGATAACTCCTGGTAAATCCTTTAACTTGCCTGATTCTTATGTGAGCCATTTTGGAGAAGAGCACTTGTCTTTCCCGTGAGGACATAGGAAATGCCAGTGATACGGCCGGTGTAGAAGAACAAGAGACCTGCATGCAGTCCCCCAGCGCTGGATGCATTTATTGCTGAGTTTCCGTCCTTTAAGCATATGTCACTTGTTCATGTGTAGATCTGGCAGTTAGAAAAACAACCAAAAGTTTAACCACAGAAAGTCAAGGTGATGCAGATTAAACTCATCTCAGCAAGGCATTCTGAGGCCATGGGGGAAATCAATTCCATGTCTACTGAGTTTGATTAATCACTTTTTTTTTTTGCTGTAGATTTACTTAGCAAATGAACTGACAGAAATCAAAAGTCCTAAATTTATCTTCTTATGCCCAGTGACTGCTGGGTACCTATTCAGAGATCATCTCCTGAATTTAAAAAGAAATGTTAACTACTGAGCAGACAGCTAAGTGAGGTTCTACAGCAGCATGAAACACAATACCAGAATCTCACGGGGCTCAGTCATAATGGGCATACAAACACAGAGATGCAGAGAAGAAATTCTGTCCTATCATTGAAAGAATAACAATGGGATAAATAAGTGATTTACATCATTTCTCCCTTGTTTCCTAAAAACATAAAAATAAAATAAAATCTAGATACATGTCAGATAAATTGTCAGATAAAAATAACCATTTTAAGCTTCCTGTATCTGTTAGGCAGTAGAGCAGACACTTTCCATGTCTCCAAACATTAAAAAACACTTTTCAGCATTTTGATTATTTCTTAAGATCGCAGTTGTCACAGGATTCGTGGTTACATTGGTCTCATTTTTTTCTGTGTATTCTCAAAGAGCTAAACATGAAAGTGCATCAGAATCTGCAATCAAGCTCAATGAATTATAGAAATAGTGTCCCTTGGCAATTGGTCTCACAATGTGATCATTTGCTACAGGCTTGAAATAAGATGATAATTCCATTACCTCTCCTTGCTTACTCCAAGTATGTATCTTTGAACAGATCTTATCAAACCATAGATTTTATGTGCTTTACCCTAACTAATGTCACCATTAAACCCTGCATGGGCCTGGATGACCAGCAAATGCATGTGTCTTGGGGGACCAGGCAAACCCATTAGGTTGCATGGAATTTTATGCAATTTTTGAATCAGTGGTTCTTATTTAATTCCGCCTACCTAAAGTATACATCAGACATCCACTTTTGTCCACTTGGAAGTCCCAAGACCTGCCTGGAGAACTTACTATTTCACTGTAGAAAATGCTAAGGGGAAGGCTATGGAGATGGCAGGGAGGGTGGAGAGATGGAGAAGCTAAGTAAGGGATAAGGAGATGAGAGAGGAAGTGGAAGAGATGTGACCAGGAAGGGACAAGAGAAAGACATAGTTGCTGTACAACTCACTTGATCTTTCTGTTCTTCTGGTGTAAAAAGATACACCTACGAAGAACTACCGGAAAGCTCAGGCATGGTGGCTGACACAGAAAATAAACAACATAAAATTTAGCTTCTTTTCATCATTCTTCTGGTTAACCTATTTGGACAAAGTATTTCTTCTGAATACAGAGCCCAGTATTTAGCTACTATTGCATTTTATCCCTGAAGTCTTTCCATTCACGACTCTTACTGCAGAGCATCCAGCTGCCTGAATATAAGATAACTAACTATATGATTTTCTCTCCCTACTTGATGCTTCTCTAGACATTTTAAACAGCTAACTTTTAAATCATTACTATTCTTTTCCCGTTTACTAGTATTCCAAGTGCTCAGTCTTCATAATAAAAAAAAAGCTCTTCATACATGCCCTTGCATTGCAGCATTAGGCATCATGCTGCAGCTGCAAAGCAGCCTTCTCTACTGCTTCCTCCTCCTTGCAGAGTTTCCTAATGGAACAAGCAAATAAACCTAATTTTATTTTGTATCACTAGCTACTTAATGTAATAGTGCTTAGTACATCAGGTAGCATGCATATCAGGTAGGCAAATGAACCATATGTTCCCATGTTTAAGGAAGAATGACAGTCTGCATAATTCCGGGCTTATTACAACCTTCCTTCTGTGCTGCCTCTTTATAATAAAATTTTAAATTGTTCATGCTCAACTCCTGAGAGCCTTGTTAAGGTGAGCCTTTCCAAGGGAATACATGTTGAAGATGTCAAGAGCCATCTTATTCTCTTGCCTGTGTCTCAGGAAGATGTAACAAGCTAAAATCCTGTGTGCACCCCTGTCAGTCTTGATCTTGTTTTTCCCTCTTGGCATCTGATCTTCCCTTCTTTACCCCACTGGTCTTCACCGGTGTGGGGCACTAACTCTTTCACACAATTCGTGTGGAACCACCTGCATGCCATGGACTGAGGCACCAGCTCATTAACAATCTAAAGCGTGCCTTTAAACCAAGTTGGTGTGTTCTTGCTGCAGATCCTAATTTCAGTCATTTAACTGTGGTTTTAAACCGAGTGTGACTATTACAAAAATAAGAAACATAAATTATAATCATTAACATGAATATGATGAAAAATAAGTAACACAAATTCTTATGCAGCATCCTACAATGGAAAGTAGATAAACTTCATTTTAGAGGTACCATGCATTCAGTGGCAATACCAATATGTTTTAAATTTGACTGTGCATCTGAAGAGCCCTAGGAGAAATGCAAATCCAAAATGTGTGTCCAAGATTTTGGTTTAGTAGTTTTAGAACAGGTCGGAGGAATCTGAGTTTTTGTAAGTTCCCTTCAACTACCAAGAGAATCTAAGTCTATTGAAGACCACCTGGAGAAACACAGGCTTGGTGTGCACACCTTGCCTTTCCATCAGAACATTTGCTTCCTATGCTAAAAGTTCAAGCCTTCATCTTATCTCACTAATGGAGGGAATTAAAGTTCTCTGCTCCTTTTCCTTTTGAAAATATGAATGGTACTTGCCCTAGAATAGCGTCAGGTTACTGTTGGTGCTTGCTTCTATTTTATAAACGACATTTATTTCTTCCAAAATTTACATAAATATTCAAGGGGAATAACATTTTAGACGGAAAAGGTCAATTATTAGTGCAATTTATACAAATGACCTTTTGCTCTTTGATTAGTTACAAGAAGTTAATACTTGATATGATTAATGTATAATATTACTTGCTGAAAAAGAAAAAGTTTGGTTGGTAGGTACTTACTGCACCCACACCTTGTTCTTCATTCTAGTGAGCAACCAGAAATAAACGAGTAAAAAAAAATAAATAGAAAGACATTTTCTGCTTAATATAGTATAGCTGAGTCAGAAACTGGAAATAGTATATACATGTTAATATACTGAAAATGAAGCAAGGGGTTGTCAGAGCTCTTTATACATCACTGGCAATAATATTCTAATTTCCTTTTCCTTTTCAAATGGAATTTAAATACGCCTCCAAGTGGAATTTGTATAAGAACACATTTTATACAGCACGGACTCAAACCAGTCTGTCAAATGTTCTGGAGGGAGAAGCACTGCCCCTCACAGTGTCCTCTGTATTTCTCACCCCTAAATTGCCCATAATGTTCCCCAAACCCCTGAGATCTCCCAGAACCGTAGACTGCGGACTTTTCATTTAGGAAAAAATCTGAACTCTCAAATGTGACTCCATACTGTTCACTTATTTATAAGCACAGTGGCAAACCAATTTGACAGGGCTTGTGCAGGACTCTACTTTATGACTGCAATGGGCTCAGCATCCTGCTGGGCAGGCAGAGAGGTCCACAGCTCCTGTGCAGTGGGACACAAGCAATGCAAATCTTTGAAGACAATTCACTAACTTGTTTTACAGGAGTCCAGAAGGACCTCACCAGTTTGGAGGTGGGTAAGGTGGTACTTGAAAGTGTGTAGTAACTTTTCGCAGGAAAACGAGGAGCTACGGACTTACCTGAATTTTTACTCTACACTGGGTGTCATCGTTGGAGACACTTTAAAGTTAGATACACACTTTCCTTCTCCATAGGTACATTTTCCTCAAGATTCCTCTCCTGATCATTTTATGAGTCTCCCAGCAGTTCACTGACTGTATAAGGGACACTTGGTTTACATTTTCATTTTATCTCTGATTCAATTAGTCAATGCAGCCAGAAATCTATTCTTCTCATGCTTGTCTCTGAGTTTCATTGTAGAATAATGATGGTAGTAATAATACTTATTTATACAGTGCATGTCATGCACAGGTTAGTGTAGATACAAATTGGTAGGTCTTTCGGGTAACTTTTATTTTAAAGTGAATAAAACACAAAAATGATACAGCGTTTCAAAACAGGAGATGATGATAGGAAATTAACAATGATTATTATATTGCATATTGTCATCTTCAGAGTAGATGCTCAGATTACCAGGTATAAGCATACAAAATTGATCAAACAATATGAGCACTAACTGTTCCTTTCAATGAACTAATAGAAATTAGTAGTACAATATCTATCTCTGTCTGTCTATCTATCATCTATCTAATCTATATTTCTCTGCCTTCTTTTCTCTTTTCCCCATCCCAGTAGTTATTTCCTTTTGAGCAGTTTCATGTAATTTTTATAGAATATATGTAAGCAGTATTTATTCATGTTTTTAGATGGATAAAATTAAGGCTTACCAAAGTTAAGCATCACATCTACAGTCATACAACCAGTAGGCGATAGCAAAGTATTTAATGCCAAGAAACTCTGACTCCCAAGCCCGAGACAGGGAGCTGGAGAGCCAGAGGGAGTGTATCAGTCAGGGCTTCCTAGAGAAACAGATATAATAGAAAATGTGCAAATATATAAGAATTCACAGGGTTGATTTACAACGGCCGTCCACGAAGTCAGATGTGGAAGAGTGCAAAGGTCTGTCTGCTCACTGGGGATCAAAGGATCCAGTTGAAGACCTGCAACTCAGTGTAGTGTCCTATGTGAGTCCATATCAGGAAGTTGAAGGGTCTGCAATGGAAGACTGAGGGGTTTGTACTGGAAGCTGAGGAGTCTGTGCAATAAGCCAGGAGACCTCTTCTTGAGTGAAGGCAAAGACCGGAGCTCCTCTGAAGAAACAGAAGCAATCCTTCCTTCTTCATTTCCCTTCTACACCATTCTGGGGACAATCCTCGCTAGGGTAGGTCTTCTATACCCATAACTATGCCCAGTTTTTTGTACATTTCTTATTCAAGTTGACAGAATCACTTACTTATCACAGAGAGGGAGAGATTTTTTAATTCTATTTATTTATTTTTATTTTATAGAGAAAAAAATTAACAAAAAAAAACCTATGAAGACAAAAACAAAAACAACATAGAAACAACAAAAATGATACATGACTTAAAAAAATGATAGAAATTAACAACAGTTGATACGCTACAGGTAAATTCTATTTCTGAAGAATTATAGTGTCCATTTGTGGAACCACAAGCATACCTGCAAACCATGCACAGTTTTTTCTTTGTCTAGAGTTAGATCAAAAACTCTCTGAAAACAATGTTTATATAATCAAACTACAGTTGTAAAATCATTTAAAGTGTCAAATAAATCTCTGTGTTGTCCCAATACTGATAGCAAGAGTCTTACTGATTCACATCAGTAAAATAAGTGCAGTGCTCTTTTTCGTGGCTTAGCATTAGATTAAATTTTTAATTAAACATCATATGGAATGTTTGATAGCATGTAAACATAGATGTGCAGGTTAAATATACATTGATGAAGTTTGTCAGCTCCATGAAGGAACAGATCTGAGCAGGATGGGAGAAGAGTGTTGGGGTTAGCAGGCATGGAGTCACATCTAAATTGGTGCCTTAGTCGTCTCTGCTACTTTTATAAGCCTAAATTGTAGACTTTAGGAACGACATAAATCCTCAGCCAAAGTTGATCCGTAAAAAGAAATTTCTCTCCATATATTATTTTCAAAGTCATGCTCAAGATATGAGGAGTAACAGATACTTATATTCTGAAATCATGAGATTACAAAAAGCTGGACGGGCAAAGAATAACACCCACTATTTTTTATCCCAACGCTCACTTAAGTGAAACCAAGAACTTTATGGCTGAACCTTTACTACTTTAAAGCCACCTCATTGCATTTGAATTTATGTGTAACAAAGTTTGAGGCAGATATAACTGCACACCTGTGAAATTTCATAGCTATGAAGAAATGCCATTGTTAGGGCTTAGGTCTAGCTGTCTCCCCTGCCCCCCAACTCTCATACATTTGTAGATGGGGCTTTCCAGAGGTGGCTGGATCTAGAGTGTGTGAATGTAGATTAAGGAGTTCTGAATATAGATTAGGAGCGTGAAGATTACATTAGTGCACTGATTGGTTAACAATGTTCTTGCTGTGGATGGGGGCCCCACATCCTGGGTGTGGGTAGTACTACCCAAAAGGGTTAAGCCTGGATGGGAGAAAAGGGAATTGGAGGCCCACTGCCGGCTGCCTCCTGTCTGCTCTGTGGTCGACTTTTTCCTATGCCATGCCACCCTGCCTTGGAGCCAACCAACTAGATACCGAACCATCTGCAAACTCTGACGCAAAATAACCCTTTACTCCTTTAACTTGTGAATTTTAGGTATTTTGTCTCAGTAGTCAGAAAAGTAACTGGCATACATAATGGGCTCATCATAAATATAATGAAAGCAAAGCCATCATGTCCTCCCCTCACCCCCTCAGTTTCCAGGTTTCTCCGTTCTGTCTGCACAACTCTCTCCCCCACTACATTTTCATTCTATTCTCTTAGCTATTTTTGGAATATATTCTTTTCTCCCCCTTAATTTCTTTTTAGGTCTTGTGTTCAGAAACTTTTCTGTCCTTTGCCAACTTTATAATTCCCCATTTTTTGTTTGAATTTAGTTGGGCTGTAAGGCGTTTTAGCATATGAATCTATAGTACTCCCTTTTGTGTTTCTCAGGCGTTCCAAAATGCTGCAGCAAATGGAGGCACTTTTCTTTATCTTCTCTTTCTTACTGAACAGCTGAGTATTCCTCTCAGGCCTATTTCTCCGGATTAATTTAGCTAAGCTTTCCATCTGATGCTGTTTTGTTAATGTTAAATCACATTTCCTTAACATTTTACGCTAGTCAGCCTTTGAAGCACGTTCTTTGGCATGCCGTCGGAATTAAGACACATCATGACACCAAATAATTATGTTATGTAGCAACTGCTGTTATCTACCGTCTCCTAATTTGTGTCATAATTCAGTCAACCCTGAGTCTGTGTTTGTGTTCTGTGTCAGCCACGACAAAGCTGACACTTAAATCATTTCTGTATATGAAGCAAGGAGGCACATTTCGATGAATGCTGAATTCTCAATATCTGTTGCTTTGTTTCTTTGGAGTTTAGGGCAGTTGAACCAAAGACTTAACTTTAAATCATAGGACTTTTCACACCAGTAATTACACGGTAGGCATCAAATTAGCTGCAGAAGTGAGGAAATCTAAAAATTCAGACACAGGCCGCCACAGCAACTTTATTCCTATGTAAATTAAAATATGCTGGTGTCAATTTTTAATCTCTACATAACACTTCGAGACAACACTTTTCTAATTAAAACCTTTCACTTAGATGCATAAAGACCCTCAAATCATCTTTGAGTAATTAGTTCATGAAAGTATAGCTTCAATGTTTAAAATATATATTCTCTCTGTTGAAAGTGATAAAAAAATGACAGAAAAGGTAATTTAAAGGCACTCTGGGATGTCTTTTTCTCACAGGTACTTTAGCAAACTGCACTTCATGAGAAAAGTTGGATTTTCTGTTTTTGTGTATATCTGTGCACCACCAGTTTACGATGCCTGTTCTTATGGCTTTTTGTAGATTTTCATTTTCATTTGCTTTTTTTCATTTTTCTACTGTCTCAACTGTTCATGTAAATTGATCATACTGTGCCTGATGTAATTCAATACATAGGTTTATAAAAATACTATTTTTGATCTATCACAAAGGCTAAGAAAATATTAGAAATAGTATCACCAAAATTTTTATGCAACAATTAAGTAAGAGTCATACAACAAGGGTGATATTATCATAGTAAGTAAAATATTTTGTCATGGCTTCTGCTCTAATCTTTACTTTCTTGATCTGAACTACATAATATAGTGATAAAGATCTATTTTATATATTTAAGCTGTGTTCTGGAAAGCTCAATGTATTTCTTTGTCTCAACATTGATGCCACTCTGTGCATTATGCAAAAAATAATAGTGAGTCCCATATCACTTAATCACTTTGTTTATAGCAAGCATTGTTTTTCCAATAAAGTCATTATTTGACTAAGTGACCTCTGTTAGATTACTGAATATATTGACAATCTTATTAAATATACATTCAGGTCTAGGAAAAGAGCTAAACATTTAAGAGTAAACACAAGAAATAAATAAATAAATGCCAGAAAATATACTTGTATTAAGTACCTGCTAAGTATAGATTGTGGAAAATACAAATCTATGTAAAAGTAACTATATTTCAGGGTGTTCACTATCATCTAGCTATTATTGGTATACAAATATATAAATAAATGGTATCTAGAGGATGTTCACTCCAAAATTTCCCTAAGATTTCAATATCTTCAGGTGCTCACATCTTTTATATAAAAGGGAATAGAATAAGAATGTAGCCTACACATGGCATCCCTGGCAATATATCTCATACCAGTTTACTTATAATACCAAATTCAATGTAAACATTATGTAAATCTTTGTATTCCTTAAGAAATAATGACAAAATCTCTATGCTACAAGTTCAAAACAGATATAATTATTTTCCTAACATTTTTGATCTACAATAGGCTTAATCTGTGGATACAGAAGCCATTGCAAATGAAAGGACAAGTGTGTGCATCTACATAATTATTTTCCATTGACTTTTGAAAGCAAATTAATGGTGTTATTAACACATCTAACCCTATGTAAAGTTTACATGGAAATGAAGGAGGATCTCCCTAAATCACAGGACCAAAAGGAGAAGCCAAGCTCACATCAAAGACAATCTGAACTTAGAGTCAATGATCTTCTAAACTTTGCATCATCTGCCATTTTTTTTTATAGTTTGTACAGTATATCTGGAAAGCAATGACTTGTCTAAACAAAATTAAAATGCAAAGCAAAACAATGATTCAGCTCACATTTCAGTAGAAAATGTACTGGCTGTAGATTAGAAGACCTGGATTAGGATTGTGGCGAAGTCACTTACTGATTTCCCTTCTTTTCAGTTTACCTGTGTGGAAAACAAAATAGTCTGTACTATTTCTGGACAATGAGAAAAGTGTGAGCTGTGGCGCTTAAGGGGACAGATAAGCTAAGGAACGCTGTATAGCATAGATGACACCTTTGGAAAAAGACCTCAACTTTTTATAGAATCTTGACTCTGGGACAGCAGGAATGAGGCAGGAAGAGAACAACAATGGAAAATCTTGCCTTACCACACTGAGCTGTCTCACATCGAGCCAGACACACAAAACTAGTAGGCGGCATCTAGACTGTGAGCCATTTCCATCATCTCTACACAGAATGTGCAGAAAAACCGTGTGAGAACTATCTGGGAAAGCAAGAAAAAGCAATCTGCCTCCTTGAATACCCTTTCGCTAGTGGGGTTACATTATGGGGACCTATGCTAGCCAGCAGGACTCAGAGAACCCCCGACATTTATAGCTGGGTTGAAGCAACTGTGATCAAGGAGCATGAGTCATAGACAGGTTCACATGAGCAGATTAGACTACAGAGACTCTCTGGATGCAGATGAAGGAGACTGTAGGTTTTTTTTTTTTTTTCCTGCAAGTTCTATGGAAAACTACCCTACAGTAAAGATTTGCAAATTATGAACATTTGTTTCCCCTTTGGAACTTGATCAGTTTTTATCTGTGCTCTTTCCCAAAAGTCCAACAAAATGAATATAACATCCACCTATAAATTTTTAAGTTTCGGACACAATTCTTTTTATTTAGATCTAAGTAAGAATTGAAAGTATATTGTGTTTTTCTGTAGCTGACCTCCATCATTAGTATAGACTAGACTTACCTCCTTTAGTGCTTTTGGTCAGGTCACCCGTCCTGAGGCAGCGTTTTTGCTATCTCTTTCAGTTTGCCTTGTTTTTTCTCCATGGATGATCTTATAAGATATGATAAATTAAGTTTTCTGGTTTTTTGGTATCAGGAATTGAACTCATGACTTTGCCCTTGCCAGGCAGGCGCTTGTGCCGCTGAGTTATATGCCCAGCCCTAAATGAAGTTTTCATAATTCACTGATTAAATCTTTAGCTTTGGCGTAGCCAGAGGTGTCAGGTAATCTTGCTATGTGATTGTCATTACTGTCATTTAAAGTTATTGACAGGAAGGGTTGGAAAGGGCAACCTTTATTTTTATGTAAAGAAGCAAGCCTTGATTTACTTATTTCTAGATCATCATGTCAGTCATTTTTATAGCTTATTAAAAAAGGAATTTTAAAAAGCTCATTAACTGACACCGTGATTAGCATAGCTATCGTACCTTAACTGGGATACTCAGGTACAATGATCATTAAAGTGCAAAAGCAATATTTGATCTAAAATGGATTCCAGTGGGACACTCGACTTAAAACCCAATTCTGAAGAGGAAAATTTTATACACAGTTCTCTACTTCTTTTCTAACTCATTTTAATCCGATCTACTTTACATTTTGAAAATATTGGTAAAATTAGACAGTCAATTAAAATCTCCTGATCTACAGTATTATCTTTAGACAAAGCTAGAAGCAATACTCCAGTTAATAATCTCACTGTAAAAATAGTAATATTGCTCTAGTTTCAGCAATAAGAAATTATAATTGCCCCATGTCCTGATTTTTTCTACTTTAAGAAATTTGGCATTGCAAATCTTCCATGATCGCAAATGTTATCATAGGCAATGGCTGATATCAAACAAATACTCAAAGACTTCCCCATTTTCTTTCACACTTTGAAAATTACATATTCATATTAAAAATTGGATATATTCACTTAATTGCAGCTATAAAATACATGTGAATGTTAGTCTTTCTTTGTAAATTTTATGGTGAGCAGAATATATAACATATGATATCCCAGGCAACACAGGGAAGTAAGGGTTAACCTATTCTCTGTTAGCGTTTATGCAGTTCCTTTTTAAGGAAGAAGATTTGCTGTGCACATTGCAGGTGAAGGAGCCTACAGGTTAATTTGAAACAATATTCTGCCTTGCGGGTGTTTATTCTCAATAGTCCATCAGGCAAAAGATGAGGAGCCTGAAATCCAGCAAATGGACAGGATATGTATTATTTCTGCTTTCCCTTTGTTACCTGTCTGCCTGACAGAAGATTGATACGTCGCAGTTCAATCATTTTGTAAAGCCTGACTTTAACGTAACAGTTAACCTTGAAATGTTTACAAGTGTTTCTGGCTGAATTTTATACAAGCTCTATTTTCTAAGGCCATGAAAAGATCTACCAAGTGTCATGTGACTGTCAGACATAGCTTGCTGTTCCGAATTTTTACCCTGCAATTAGAGGAACAATGAGGTACATGGCAAATGCTAACGAGTAATTTTTCTATCAATTGCATGGTCATGCTGAAATCACAGTTTTACAGAACTTTTTAAAGCAAAGGTCATACTTTAGAATTTAATCATCTAACTCAAACACTAAGCTTTGGTAATTTGGTGGCTTTTTTTCTATTCACTCATGTTAGCAGTTGGAATAGTGTAACTGAATGGAGATGTGAGAATGAAGACTTGAGAGGAAGAGAATGATTTCTGATCTGTGGAATGATTACAGAGAAAGAAGAATGAAACTTATCGATACCAGAAGTCAAATTCCAGAAGTCAGTCACGATAAACCAAGGATAGTCCGCAGGTTGTACAGGTTACCATGGGTTATGTAAAGCCACCACATACAGGGCTCATTCAGCCAGACAAGGATTTTAAGACAGTAGATACTAGCAACAAGCAGCGTGAGATGTGGAAAGAGTAGTTTCATCATAGACAAAAACAAAGGCCCAAGTATTAATATCAGAAAAATAAAGAATTGGACTCACGCATCACCTAGCATTAGCTAATTTCATCTTCATAACAACCGTATTATCATTCCTCATAAAAACGAGAACATTGGATTAGAAGATGAGTCACCAAAGCCACGGATAAGTACCTGCGTGCACTCAAGGGCGGGCTGTAAGCACTGAAAGAGCTCCGGCACCGTCCTTGCTGGCGTGAGGTTCCTTTCAAAAAGCCTAGCACTGTAGTTCCGTCCTCACATAGGACAGCATTCCGTGCTTTTTAATGGCCTACTAGTAGTCTGCGGTTTATGTACATTACATTTTCTTAAGTAAAGATAGCCAAACTCAAAAAGAGAACCAGTGCAATCGCAATTGTGACTGAAATATTAAAGTGGTGACCTGGTGGAAGCTGAAAGCAGAATAGTTATAAAAGACTGGGGACAAAGAAGAGGGTCACTGAAGGCTGAGACGGGTCAGTGAGTGCATAGTGTCAGTACTGTGGAGCTGGAGAATTAAGTTCTCGTCTTCTGTGGCACGGCAGGGTAAATATACTTACTGTCAATATATGTCAATATATTAATATCTTAAAATAGAAGATAAGAATTTAAATGTATTCAGCATAAAGGAATGATAAATTTTTTACCATTCTTTTGATAAAAAAATCAATCTTTTTGATAAAAAATTAAAATTGTTACAGTGATGGATATACCCTGAGTTCACCACTACCCAGTGTATATATAAATTAAATCTTCCCATTATACATTATAAATATGTATAAATATTGTATCAACCAAAAATTATGCAACAAAATCCTGGTATCTATATGTATCAGGTCCCTTTGTTCACGCTGTGGCAAAAACATTTCCTCCCACTTGTGTTACTGGTGTTCCTCATGGGACTATAGAAGTGCTTATATTCTTATGTATAGCATAAGAAGTCAGTTCATTAAAAATTACCTACTGACTTCTGCCTAGAAGTCTGAGCATTAATCATTTTATACTACTGATATTATTTAATCCTTATAACTCTGGGAAACAAGTACTATTAATACCCTGTGCCACACATGACAAATCTGAAGATCTGGACTGTTAATTTGCTTGATTCTGGTCATACAAATATTAAATTTGAGGGATAAGACTCAGTCACAGGCTGTTCGACCCCAAAGCCTGTGTTTGTGCCCACTCTGCTAATAACGCCACAATGGCATCAGAGAAGAAAAACAGTCCACAGTATTTGCACTGCCATGATTATTACATATCAAAAGATTTAACACGGAGAGACAGCAGTACACCTGTCTTTAAGACCTCAAAAAAGTGAAGAACCTTGAAAAGATTGCACACACTCACACACACACACAATCCAGCTCATTTCCAGGAGCTGCTGGACTCTCTAAAGGCTAAGTTAGAGCCAGTATATGCAAACAGAATTTGGCACATCACACACACACACACACACATACACACACACACACATCTTTATGCTGATTTTAAGAACAATAGCTTCTGGGAACTTGAAGTGAAAGTCTACCTGATAAAATAAGAACTTCCTGATTAAAGAGAACGACATGATCAGGATCGTGTCTCTGCGCTGCCTACTGGGTCCCTTCATCCACTTCTTGCCTCTCTCCAGGCCTGTTTCCTGATTTGTAAAATGCAGAAGATAACAATAGCAAGCTCAGAGGTTCGGTTTAAGGATTTAACGAGTTAAGATGATAACATACTTATTGGACAACCTGGGCAGATTAGCTTCCCAGTAGTAGCCCATAACTTCCTTAAATTTTGACCAGTGAGTTTAAATATCGTGAAAAAGAATGTCATCAATAGTGAATGGCATTACACACAGTCCTATTGTAGCACCTGACATACACTTTCAAACACACCAGGCATCTAGCTGAAGACATTAAGAAAGTAAAATATTTTGGTATTCCTCAATTGCAATCATGCATTTTGTTATGTTTGAATTTTTGAAATCCTCCCTGTAGTTCCACAGTGTTGGCACATTTTCGTGCATACTATTTCTATCTGTTGTCTATTAGTAGTATAAACTCGATATTAAATATTAATATGAAAAGTATAACTATAACATGAAATCAATCACATTATTGCCAGCTATTTTATTATCTGTAATTATGTATTCTTTGCTAATTTTGGGAGAAAATTCCAGTGTTTATTATCAGCATATTTTTCCTATTTTCATACATAGCCAAGCTTAGCTGTACTGTGCATCTCATTTGTTTCAATGCCAGTGGAGCCTAGGTGTAATAGAGATGAGACTATTTTAGTAACTTTCACTGATATGTCATGAGCTACCCACATAGTCTTTTTGAATATTCCAGAATAAGAGTAGAAATAAAATATGTCAGTCTTTATCTTTCTCAGTGAAAGTTACCAAAGCTGTCAATTGAAATCTTCCATTGTTTCATACATGTAATTTCTGATAAACCAAAAATGGCCATTGTGTGGGACAATGTGAGCATTGCTTTTGCATTTTGTTTGTTTCCTTCTTTTGATTTCTTTTCCCTTTTATGGGGAGGGGGATTTGATGTTTTTCCAAATAAAGGAAGATGAAAACATATGGTGAGTCTTTAAATTCAAATTCACGCCCTCACTTCACACCCTCTTATCCCATTGTTAGTGCTGCTTCCTAAATGATTTCTTGAAGTCTTCTTCCATGTGCAGCGTTACAAGACCACACTCACATGTGACATACATCAGACCTACATGGGCAAACATCGTGTTGTCTCCCTAGTGTAAGAAACTGCAAGTGTAGGTAAAATCCAAAAGGTACAGCAGATATTGTGAGAAGGAAAGAAACTGCTCAAAAGGAAAGAACAGTAGGGGTGGGGAAAGGAGAGAAGAGAGAAAGAAAGAAGAAAAGGAAAAAATACGTATATACACAAGATAGTTGTACTACCGATTTCTATTGGTTCATTGAAAGGAACAGTTGATGCCTAATTGCTTGATTGATCTTGCAGGCCTATATCTGGTAGTCTGAACAACTAATGTGAAGATAACACTATGCAATATAACGATCATTGTTAATTTCCTACCATCTTATTTGGAAGTTCTGTATCATTTTATTGATTTTTTATTCTCTTTAAAATAAAAAAGTGAGCAAAATTAAAAATATGGGTTTCATTGATCACTCTTTAGTGTTTTCATGCTGCTGGAAAAATTTTTAGCCATAAATGTAAATGATATACACAAACCTCACACTGACTTCTTATAATTAAATCCATAAAAGTTTGTCCATACATCTGCTCTGCACTAGAATATCTTTGTTTCTGTGTCAATATAAGAATAATTCAAGTCTTAATGTAAATTGGTATCTATTAAACTACACATTTCAGACATTAAATAAGAGATCAAATATGTGCTGTTGGAAAATAGTGTAAGATATTGGTACTTTAAAAACTCTCATTGCGTGCAATGGAGCATTCTAAATCCCAGATGTGGCCTTTTCCACTCGTTGATAGAATTTGGAATCCTTCCTGAATAATAAGCCCAACATCAGAAGCTGGTTTCATATAAATTGTAGTTGGCGGATGTTGTCTGTGTTTCAAATTGGGTAATTAATTGTATTAGCTACGATTTCATGTAATACACATATTAGTAACAATGATATGTTTGCAATGCAACAAAAATTCTTTGTTAATGCTAATGGATGAGACATGCATGCAAATTGTCTTCCCTTTCTTTCCTTTGAAATGATACTCATTAAAAATCAGTGTGTCATCACTTATTTTGGTGAAATCTAGACGACCCACTGTTGTTTGTAGAGTTATGTTTTTACAAAGTTGATGAATTTGTAATACATAAGTAAGGAGCCTAAAATTGGACAAATGCTTTTATTTTTCCATATTGTCTCTTTTTATGAAACATTTCATGATGATTTTTTATGCAAAAATCAATCTTGGAGTTTTCTTTGATTAGAGAGTATGTTGTCATTTGCTTTAGACTATTTATGAGTTTTAGAGAAAACTTAATAGAGTCCATTCTGCAAAAGATTGCAACATCTTAGATAGATATCGCTCCTTTGAGTACCATATGCTTTTCAAACTCAAGAAGGAAAATTTCAGAGTAATCCATTGTTATGCTTATTTTTCTCGTGTCTCAAATCTCCAAATGAGGGAACAAATTATTGTCTGTAATTTACTGAATTACTAAACTATTTTAATCTTGCTGTTTATATTTTGTTTGCTCTAATTTGCTCATGATCTTAATATGTTTAAAGAGTATAGGTTATTTTATATAATGTTCTTCAGCTTAGGTCTATCTGATATTTTATCATCATTTTTAAATTTCCAGGAGAATTACCACATAAGTGATATTGTTTCTTCACACAATGTCAGTGTGTTCAATTACTGGTGATTTTAACTTGTAGGTAAAGTGATGTCTATCCAATTTATCCACTGTACAGTTAAAATGTGTCTGGTGATACCCAAACCTATGGGACATAACAAATGTAGTACTAAAAGGAAAGATGGTAACTGTAAATGCACTACGAAAATAATAGAATGATCTTAAATAAATAATGATACATCTCAAGGTCCTAGAGAAACAAACAAACAAAAAAAGATAATCTAAATCTGAAACTAATGGAAAGAAAGAAACCACACAGATCAGAGCAGAAATTAATGAAACTGAGAGAAATAAAGAAAAACCAAAGGGTCAGTGAACCAAACATCTGGTTTTTTGACAGGATGGAAAGGGAATGTGGTAGGAGGGGATCCAGGAAAGAAAAGAAGGGAAGGGAATATAAAAAGGAGACCAAGATGTGATATGTTTATGTACCAAGTCCCTCACAATGAGTGCACTTACTATGCATTAAAAATATATATAATGAAAAGATTGAGCATAAAAGAATATTAATTTCATCTTATCCGTAAATCCTTTATCTTTCCACTCCTCTTTGGTCTTTGGGATGGGATATCTACGTAGTAAGCCCACCCCTTTGGCCATATAACCATGTGCATGGTTTTGCTGACTCTCTAGGACTGGAAATTATCGTCTTGGTTCACAGCCCTGTTGTCTGGTCACTGAAAGCACTAAATAAGGCAAGACTTACAAAGTTACAGACTAAACAATGTCAAAATTGGCATGCATTTTTCCAAAGCCAAGTTCAGTTTTCAATAGTGGCTGAATTTTCAAACTACACAGGAAATAATTACCTTCTTATTCACTTACCAAGTTGATATTATAGTATCAAGCATTCACAATATAATAAACAATAAGTCAAGTTATATTAGAATAATTATATTATCATATATGTCCATGATTTAGAGGCGGTTGAAGGTGAAAATAAGCAGTTATGATCTGTTAATATTGAATAACTTTACTTACATTAATTATATATTTTCTTCTTAGAGTGTTTCTCTTGGAGGATGGAAGTCTCAGGATCCATAATGTTACCAGATCAGATGCAGGACAATACACATGCGTAGCCACGAATCAGTTTGGCATTGCAAAGAATACGGGCAGCCTTATTGTAAAAGGTACTGTATTTTCTGCATTTGTGCTCATTCACTGAGAAATGGGTATCATGATACCTGTTAGTGGTATCAAACTTATGTCACAGGGTGCGTGTAAAATACTTGATTTTATAAGTTATTCAAAATTTCCTTTACCATTACCATATTTATTAACAGAACATATGCTTTGCCAGTAGGATGCCATGGCAGATATTAATACTTTGGCAGCTGAAAATGTTGCTGGTGTATAATTTGGCAGAGTTAAAACCTACACCTGATATATTTGGATGCTTACAAATGCATTAGTAGATGGGGTCATGGATATTTGGGTAAAGTTACTGCATAATGGTTGAATGTCATTTAGAAGTTTTCATTTTGTATGAAATGTGTGTGTATGTGTGTGTGTGTGTGTGTGTGTGTGTGTGTGTATATATATATATATATATATATATATATATATCAGTTATGGTACCTCAGACATGAATTTTATTGTTTACAACTTTGGGGAAAATGGCTGCACTTCCGTTCGTGTGGGGAAAATGGCTGCAGTTGTGCTTGTCACCCAAAGTGCTATTTGCAAATGGAGACAAAATTTTGCCACTTTTTTGGGGAACCATATTGTTGAGAAGAGAAAATACTTCAGTTCATTCGCTGAAGTATTACTACACATAATATATATATTACACATATATTTTAGATAACATATTATATGTATGGCTGCCCAGTGCATAACCAGTTAGTTATTTATTCAACTCCAAGTAATTGGGCACGAAACACAAAGTCTCTTGCAGTGACTCTAACAATCAATTTTTTTCTCAAGATAAAGCATGAAGATCACAGTGTCCATTTGAGTCGTTATTATATTCCCTTCTGAGTAAACAGATAAAATCATGCAATTGGGGATGGTAAAAGTGCCTACTCTATTTTTAAGACTCTTAAATTAGCATCAATCCCAATGTATCTACATTTATCACCAAGGGACATAATTAGTATTAGAATTGTCTGTGCTCCAGTTCTGTTACCTTACTTTATTGGATCTCAGCTCATAAAACTAGTATGTTTCCTGGAAGTCACGTCACTTCTATCACTTTTTGCCTCCCAGATGGTAAAAATGACTGTCTTGATAAAGCTGAATGAGTGGCTAATTAAACCCAAGTGATTGAATTTAGCAATTGGTGCTTTATATCTTTTTTATTAAAAATAAATATATTCAATAAAAGATAGTCAGTTCCTAGATGTCAGCTATTATTTAAACTATTTCATGGAAAATAAATAGCCACCTTCATCCCTGGAAGATATTTCTGCCAATTTGTCTCAAGCATATTACATTATGTCGACAATTCTCCGAAACACTCCGGGGAAATGTGACTGATAAAACTTGATGCGTCAAAATTCAACCAGTGTGACACATTTTGAAAAAAAAGTTCACTTCCTTAAGATTGTATTGTCATCAGTTTTTAGGACAGAGGCGGACTTAGTGTTTCACAATGTATTCTGCAGCTATATTCAATGACAGGACATTTATCAGGTAATTTCTGCAATACTCATATACAAAAGTGTGAATTTTTTATATTTGAAGAAACCACATTTCTAAAATGGAATGGAAGAGAGATTTGTTACAGTATTTCAAATTAAGATGTAGGAAGTATCCATTTATTTATTATAGCAACAAATTAAGACATGGCAGAAGATCAAAAGGCACGGTAGTTATGTCTTCCAAGTATGGGAAATTCCATTAAAATACAAAATTCCATTAAAATACAAAATAGGTAATATAACTGAAATATATTCTCTAATAAGATAATTTGTGTACAGTAGTGTTTAATTATACTAATATTATCAGAATATATGACTGTTTTGTTGCTAAAATGATATTGAGCATCTCCTCACTCAGAACCGCAAATAAAATTCCCAAAAATTATTATTTTTTTCTTTTTAATTTTTTTGTGGTACTAGGGATCGAATTCAGGACCTTGTGCTTGCCAGGCTGGCACTTATGCCACTGAGCTGTATCCCAGGCCTGCCAAAACATTATTGAATTGATAGAACTGAATTAAGTCTTCCTTCCTCAAATGTTTCATAACCCTTTGCCATCATGTTATTCACTGTCTACTAATAATTGATCAGAGAAAAATAGAAGATTTACATAAATATTACCTGAGAAATCCAGACGCAGTTAGAGTACGCTTTTTCCGAAGACAGCGTATATTTCAGACCCCGTAGTGTTGCCAGGCTTTCTGTGAGACAGCTTCCTTGTCCTTACAACAGAAGTAGATTGGCTAGCATCTTAGGGTACTTCACAAAGCACGTGATAGCCCCCAAGTACTCTGCTGTCTCTACAAGGAGGGAAATAATGAAATTGTTCAGTTTAAATATATATGTATATATAAAACATGACAGTTTTAGCATTCCCCGCTAGGGCTAAAACAAAATATCTCAATCTATATTATCGATTATCTTCATATATCCTACTTCTGCTGTAGTGGTTTTTATTTTCAGCTAAAATATATAACTTAGCTTTTCATTTTATTTATATATATATTTTTGACGTACGGAAAAAGAAAGGGATCAAACTCAGGACTTTGCGCTTGCCAGGCCGGCACTTATTCCACTGAGCTATATCCTTATTTATTATTTTCTATCTTCCCTTCCCTACCTGAACAGAGCCAGTAGGAGGGTAGGAATTTTTGCCTGCTTTAACCACGGGTGAACTGCAAGTTCCAGGAAGTGGCCAGGAACTGTATGCAACCAATAAATACTAATTGAGTGAATGAATAATTACTCGCTTTAATTGATCAGCATAATTTCCATTCTGACTTCTTTGTTCTAAAATCTAACGTTTTCAACATTCAAGCTTCTTGAAACAGTTCAGCAAAAATAAATGAGTAAAATATTTTTTAATTGCCTTTGCTTTTCTAATTCTGAGCTTTCATGTTAGACATTTCTAATAAACAGCAAATTCCTTACTTTGGTAAGCAGGCAAAAATGGAGCTATGTGAACGCTCCAAAGATCTGCAAAGCCGAACTCCCTAGCTGGTATTTATAATGCCACAGCAGGGGGTAATTTACATATGCAAAAGAGTACTTAGTAATATAAGTCATGTCTATGTGTGTGATATAAAGTTATTTTCACTCATTTATATTTAAACATGAAAGGAAATTTTTGTTGATTATTTTTTAACCATCATGAAATGCACACATCCTATTGAAAGGATTTCAGGGTCTTTTGCTTCTTTACTCTTGGCGAGAGCCACCCTACACAATATAAATAGGTATATACTTAATTATCAAAACATGTAATTGAATAGAACCACTATTGTGTGAACAGAATGGATAGAAATATTTATAGAAACTTCTATCACTTTTTTAAGTTTTGCGTCTGTCATCCACAACCTCTTAATTAAACTGCTCTCTCTAATTCCCTTTCATGCGGAAATACTGAAAATATCACTGCCAGGGAAATACGATTTTATAACCTCCAATCTGAAGCTTTTGTCTGGGAAAGACTTAAATAGTGTGTATTGATTCAGCCATTTCCTCATTGCTAAGGTTGTTTAATATTTGTGTCTGTGCACAGGACTGCCCTTTTCTCCTGTATAATGTTCATCTGATTGTCATTACAGAGACAAATAGAATTTGGTTTTTCAAAACAAAGTCAACATAGAGTGACCTCAACGGGAATAGAGTGGTAAAGAGCAAATGAGAAATTTCACTAAGGCTGGTAGAGCAATCAACTCTCTTTGAACGTACTTATCAGCCTCAGTCATGCAAGAAATGTTGTTAGATAACGTGTAAAAAGATAACAGTTACACGAGTAAGATATTTACCAGCTTAGTTTTTAGCTGATATGGCTTATCTGTGTTAAGAGGATTTTGAAGTTATCTGCACTGCATGTCTACATCACTAATGCAGCAGGATAAAGCAATTTTCCTTTCAGGCACTGCAAGTGCAATTAGCAGGCAGCGGCCTTACCAGATCCTCACAAGTAGCCCCGTGTAATTTGGGGACGTGTTCCACAGGCACAGAAAATCGAAAGGAAAAAGGATGTCAGGGCTTGCATTTTGAAGGACTTCGATTAAAATTACATTGTATACATACACTATGAGGAATATGGAAATCACATAAAAGGGGAAATTATTTGATCTGGCATTTGGAAAATTATTAAAAAGCAGAGTAACAGCAGGCTATAAAAATGATCTTGTTTGCAGGCAACATTTGTTTTTGTTTCCCCACTGGAGAAGTTTTGGATGTTCAATTATAGGCCTCATTGCTTCAGCATTATTTTCAACTGAAATGTCGGAACTTGGAAAAGCATATCTAATGTGCAAATTAAGTTTATTGCCGCTCATTTACTTGTTTATTCTTTGTGATAGAAGTCTTTATTATACCAGCATACAGAATGGCCTGTTCATTTTCTCCAGCAGAATGGGAGAACTCCCTAGTATTGGTCTATATTTGCTAAGAGAAACACCCAAGACAGTTAGATAATTGGAGGCTTTGTGGCTTTCAAAGGCAGTGTAAAGGCTTTGAGGTGTCCGGTGCAGCTTTATCAAGAAGCCTAGCTTGATTGAGTAGTGTGCAAGTACAATTCTGAAAAATGACAAGACCTATTAGAATGCAACCTCCCTGTTACACAGGGTGAAAGCACCACAGTAGTCTCTTCTAAGTGCTAGCATCTCCCCGAAAGCGTGCGGTTTCACACTTCAGTTACCTACAAAGAATGATTTAAAGCATTTAAATGAAAAGATTTTGTTTTAAAAGTTATTGATGGCAAAAGTTATTTTTAAGGTGTGAGTCTGTATAATGAGTTATTATTCTGTTCAGAATTAAATTTTTCTTTCCCCCTCCATTAATGAAAAACAATTCTGAATGAATTTTTGAAAGCCAAATTCCAGATTTCTTCAATGAAAATGTGAAAACAACCAAACAGAAATGGATCAACATCAGGGATCCCACTGATATGAATGTTATTTTGATGTTCTTGCAATTTATTCCTTCAGGTGGTAAACATCATTCAGGTTGAATTTCCGAGTATGCCAAACAGCAGTTTTGAATTCTTCCTTCATATACATTATATAGTACATATGTTACATAGCACATAATATAATGTGTAGTACAAGCCAGATACTAATGCATTTTAAATTTGGACTCTTATTATTCAAGATATTTTTACCATAAGGATGAAACATATTATTACGTACAGTTTTATTTTTATTAAAAATGGGGTATGTATAAAGGAGAGCAGACACATAAAACTACACATAGCTCCTTTTTTTTTTTGTCTTTTTGAGACAGGGTCTCACTATGCAGTTCAGGCTGACCTTGAGCTCGTTTTGCAGCCCAGGCTGGTCTCCAACTCACAACAATCCTCCTGCCTCAGCCTCCCAAGTGCTGGGATTACAGGCCTGCGCCACCACACCCAGCAGACATAGCTTCTTGCTTAAATGTGCAGCCTTTGGAACTAGGCCTCAAAGGTAGACCAGGAGGGCTGGAGATATAGCTCAGTGGAGTAAGTGCCTGCCTAGCAAGCGCAGGGTCCTGAGTTTGATCCCCAGTACCGCCAAAAAAAAAAAAAAAAAAAAAAAAGCAAAGGTAGACCAGGAAGTGTTTATTTTTGTTATCACTGGTGTCCTCTTCTCTAGTATCATTATTAATTACTACTTTTAAAAATTTATAATCTCTGGTAATTTTAGTTTCTCTCCTTGAATCTTAAGAACACTGATTTGAAGCAAATATTACCTCCATTTCATGCCAGAGAAGAATGAGGTAGAGGTAACTTAAACTATTCTCCTCTAGTCCTATATTAGTAAGTTTAAGGACCTGTTTTTCTTCTTCCACACTTTGCAGTACATTTATAAAGCAAGAAATACGTAAGCAACTTGATGTGAGGTTGTTTCAAAGTCCAAAGGAAATAAGAATGTGTGAATTTTCTGGCATTAGTACAGTTCTTCCTTCTAAATACTTCCATTTTTGGTCATTAGTGTTTAATATTTTTATACATTTGAGGCAAAACATGCACTTATAAATTTTTAAGTGCACACTGCTGAATTTTTAAAAAAATGTGTACTTATGTAACCAAACTCTACCACAATACAAAATATAACGATCCAGCTGTAACTGTAACTTTTCCTCATGTTCTTGATTACCCTCCTTCATACTGCGCTCTAAGAAAAACCACCGTTGATTTTCTTCCAACTTAGACTTCACACAGATGCTGTCTTACTGAGATCATTCGTTTGTGCCTCACTTCCCACACCTACCATAACCTCTGGGTATCCATCTTCCATTTGTATGAAAAACAAGGTAAATAAAACTTTGACCATTGCTGATTTACTAAAAGGGAAGTACTATAAACTATTAAATCCTGTGATTTTGTCTCCCTTCCAAATTTGAGAGCATTTGTACTCATTTGTGTCCTTAGAAGTTTGGTCATTTTTTTCCCTGACATCATTCTCACCCTAGCAGAAATAATTAGGCTACTCTGCTTGGTAGGCATCCTATCTCTACATCTTTCTGTGTCTCTCTCCTGTTTTTTGAAGCTATAGTGTATGTCATTAAAATGTAAAAGACCTTCAGATGCTATCACTGTTTTCAGATTATGGATCCTAAAATCTCAGATAAGCAAGCAGCAAATATGTCCAAAAGAAGAGTAGGACTGGAAAGGCGCTGGCAAAGGAGAAAAAAATACTGTGATAAATGGAATTGTGACTGATTCTCCTCTTCTGGCTTTATTTTGTCTTTTCTCACTCTAATATAAAAAGTTAGGAAGAAAATACTCTATTTCCAGTAGGTCCCATAGCCAGGTAAAGCATAAATTTCCAATTCTCTTTCCTGTGAAACTATATAAGTATTCAATCTCATAATTTACCACAGCCAGCATAAATTTAAAGTTGGAGAACAGTCTAAGTTAATACTATCTCTTCATAAGAAATATAAATATGCCATAAACCTACAGTCATTATCTATTAAGTATTAGCAATTTTTCAGTGGAGTAGCTGGCATATCTAATTCATTAAGGAAAAGTTATATAGTGCAGTCTTCTGTTGAACAGACGGCAAACCATGCTTTCATTATTTGTTACTGTAGAGGATCTGAGTTTATATTTTACAGTATTGCTTTCCAGTCAAATATTTACATTAACCTTGCTTACAGAGTATGCTTGCACTAAACTTTGACCTCTTCAAATGTAAATGATTGCTTATTTTAGACTGGTTTCTTTGTTTCTTTTACACATGACTTACTGATAGTCTTTTAATATTTACTGTGAATGCTTTTGGCATTGAAGTAGAAGATGAATAGGTAATGGTACCTACAAGTAGACTGGAATATATTGACCATGATTATTTTGTATATCAAAATTAAGTGATATTTTACCTGTGGAAAATAGCAAATGCTATATGTAGATTTTGAATTATATAAAAATAGGTCTGATCATATAATCTTACACTTGGCTGAAAGCATATAAGACAATCTAGCCATGTTATTATATGTATGAAGGGAAAAAGTATATTAAGAATAAAAACTTCCATTTACATTTTGCTAGAAATAAAGAAGCCTCCATCATAGTGATTTCCTTGTTTGTTTATTTGTTTTTCTCTCCCCACATTTTATTTCAGATTAGCCTTGGTATTCCTCTATTTGTTTTGTTTGCTTAGTTTTCTAGGGATTTGAAAATCATTTATTTTCTAAGCCTGTCTCAATTGTTTTGTTTTAGTATGAGCCTAGTCCTATGTTCTAGTAAGAACGCTGTTGCTTAAATATCGTGCTTTTCTTTTTTTTTCTGGTAGACTAAATCTTCTGATGTGTTTATTAAAAATAATTCAAAAGACAGATACTTTTTTGAAAGCTTCATGTTTGAAAAGTTTTTATTCTCTGCTTACATTTGATTGATAGTTTGGGCGAGAATAGAATTCTAGATTAAAAATCATTACTCTTCATAAATTCAGAAATGCTACTTTGCTTCCAAAAGCTGAAGCCATTTTGATTTCTGACCTGTTGTTTGTGACATCTTTTCTCTTTCTTTCTCCAGAAGCCTGTTTGCCCCAATATTCCAGTTTCAGGATGATACACAGTGATTTAAATCTGTCTTCAACCATTATATGAGGCATTTGGTGGGCTGTCACCCTAGCAACCCATACTTTCCTGTCCTACATTATCTTATTGAATAATTCAATATTTCGTTTTATCCATTTTTTTGAAATTCCTATGATTTCTTTTTGTTTGTTTGTATGTTTGTTCGGAGAGGGGATCTCAGTAGGTTTTACAGCTCTTCTCGATTTCTGATGCCCCTTTATCAGTCTCAGTTTGGATTACAGCTGTGCGCCACTGCGCAGTGCTTAAAAGTCTCATTGTTTGAATGTGATGTTCACTTTATTGGTGCTCTGTCTACAGCTATCTATATGTGTGCTCGTGTTTGTGTGTGTGTGTGTGTGTGTGTGTGTGTGTGTGTGTGTGTGTGGTTATTTTTCCCTCTCCTGCTGCATTTTATAGATTTTTGTGCTCTATCTTCTGAGAGATTTCCTTAGCTTTTTCTTCTAGGATGTTTGCCCTTATTTTGCTTGTTTTTGATGTGTTGTAAAAAGCTTTCTAATTATCCTTCTATTTTATGATTATTCCTTTATAATACCTTGCTGTATGTTTTCATCTCCCTGAAAGTATTGCTTCTCAACTACTTTTTTCTGGTTTATTTTCCTGGAATGGTTTGTTTGGCCATCCTGCTTTTTTGTTTCAATCCGTACTCTTCATTAAGAAATGCACAAAGATATCTCATGAATGTTAGTAGCTTATAGTTGAGAAGAGAACACTAAAAATGTTATGAGAGTTCTTATCAAGTCTGGGGGCTTAGTTCTCTACTGCAGTTCATATTAAGATATCCTAGATGGGCTGTTTCCTTGGGAAATTGCTAGACCCTGTGTTTAGATACTATCTCTTTGGGCGCATTAAGTTCCTAGGAAAACTGTCCCTCAGATTTCTGCCTCAAGAACAAAACTACATTCAGCATCAGAACGAACTGAGTGAGATTCCAAAATGCAGGTCTCAAAGGTTCTGTGTAAATCTTTTCATTTCTGTATTCTCCGTGATTCCTCCTCCCACCCTGTGTTTTGTTACCAGCAATTTAGACGCTCTCTGTTTCACATCTTATCTCAGTCAGCTGTCAGTACAGATTAGAAAGACCCTGAGATAATAAATTTGAAAGGGGAAAATACCAATTTTGGCTTATTGTTTGAGAAGTAATAGTCCATGACCGGGCAGGAAAACATGGTGTTTTCAGCCTTGTGGCTAGGATCCTAGACACCAGTGAAGGTACTATGTGCTAGAAGAACCTACTCACCTCAGGCTCAGGCAGGCAGCAAATAAGGAAGCTACTGAGTCCTGCCACCCTTTCAAGGTCACGCCCTGAGGAACTCCACACTTCCTGATAGGCTTCACCTTCTAAAATTGCACCACTTTCCAATAGTAGTTACCACCAAGGGGAACAAATGATTAACACATTGTCTTAGTTAATTTTCTCTCACTGCTGAGTCAAAATACCCAACTCCCAAAATGAAGAAAGGAAAGGTTTATTCAGCTTACAGTTCATGGAGGTTTCAGTCCATACTTGGCTGGTTCTGAGGCAGAGTGGCACACGGCAGACGTCAAGCATTCATACCGGCAGAGCACAGCAAAAACAACCAGCAAAAGGAAGGAATGGCTGCAAGCAACCTCTTTTCTTCCCTTACATTATAAACAGCCTAATCCTACCCGGGGGGTGTGTAGTTCTCACACAATCTCCATGCCTTCCTCTTCCACAAACTCAGGATGTGCACAAAGTAAGCACCCTGGTGTCCTGCTGAATCACTCAGCCAAACCTCCAGATTCCCCAAGTTGACACAATGTATAAACCATAACACACATGTACCTTTGGGGAACACTAACCAAGCCACAGTATATCCTCTCAGAAAAAGAATTTTTCTATCTCTTGAGGAAATGAGAGAACTTTCCAGAGAACAAAAGCTTTCAATTCCTAAACTCCAGAAGAGAGACTGATGCAATAATATGTTTTCTTAAATTTGCAAATCCCCAGCACAGGACTGAGCTTTGCATTAAGTCAGTTAAAAATCATTCCACTTCATTCAGGTCCTCAGAATCCCCCTTCTCTTTTGGTTGTCTGGAGAATTTTTGTCTCAGAAGGTTCTTTTTATGTAGCTGTTTAGTAGAATTCTGTATAGGATGGAAAGTGAACACTGTAATCTACTGTATTCAGCATGATATTGCTTTTTATTGTGATACTCTTTTCCTCTGCTAGTAAGTAGAAAGTCCGGTGTTAGTTCTTAATTAAATAAAATATACTCCATGGACAAGAAAGCACAATGTAGGTGATAATAAAACCATGAACTTACATTGTTTACTTGTGTGGTGCATTTGATTCCCTCACACATTTAGGGATATAACTGCAGCAATAATTCCTCTCTTCTCATAGAATTATCCCTCCAGTTGATGATAAAATAAAGTTCTAAGCAAAACCTGAGAGGATCACCTTTATACTTTTAAAACGTAAAATTGCTAAGGTGTGTGTAAATATGTACTCATGAAAGTGTTTAGTCTAGCACATTAGTATGCCCGTCTCCTCACATAGTTCACTCTTCTGTGCATTTGCGGCCAAAATACCTGAAGTTGACTCTTAGAGAATTCCCAGTGCACAGTACTATATTATTAGCTATAGTCTCCATGCTGTACTTTAGCTCTTTAGATAATCTTGTGAACAACACACTCCCATTTCTCAATTCCCTGTTCCTGGTAACTACCATTCTACTGTCTATTTGTATATACTTGACTTTTTAAAAATCTGCAAACCAGTTCATGTGATAGTTTTCTTCCTGCAACTGGCCTAGGTCACATGATGGCATCCAGGTATTTCTCTTCTGTTACAAATGGCAATATTGCTTTTTAAAGGGTGAATAATATTCCATTATGTGTATAATTCATATTTTCTTTATCTACTTATAGAAAATGGACCCATACGTTACTTTCTTATCTTGCCTGCTGCAAATAAGGCTGCAATGAATGTGCTAGTGTAGATAACTCTTCTAGACAATGAATTCATTTCTTTTGCTTTGAAAGAATTTACTGAGAGGCCTAGGGTACTATACTATAGGCTCTTTAGGAAGCTGCTCTTCCAAGATTCATTTTAGTCATCTAGGAAATCAGAGGTCACTTCAGCCATGGTCTAAGTTGGCCTGGGTATTTCCTGTGCAGGTGTCAGACCATGACATGATGGACATAATGCTTGGGTTTTAGGCGTTTTTAAGGCTATGGAATGTGTAACAAGTCACAGTCCCTTCAGGCAGCCCAGAGAGGATGATGTGTGAAGTTCTGAGAGTGAAACCAAAGCTGCAGCGGCGCTCCAGGTAAGTTAGAGATGGAAGTGAGCAGCGCCGTCAAGGAAACCCACAGGCAGAGAGCAGAGCCCGGCGAGGCGAGGTCACGTGGGCATCAAACAAACTGATATGGTTGGGCTTCTTAAGAATTGTGGGGCTCACATCCTACCACCAGGTTTTCCAGGTACTGTACACAGAGCTAAGAGATTTGATGTTTGTCCTACTGGTATATCTCCTCAGTCCTTCCTATGGCCCCTTTGTTGCATGGGAAAGTTTACTCTGTACCATTATATATTGGAAGTACATAGCTAGCTTTTTAATTTTTTTATAGCAACTCACAACTCAGAATTGCCTTCAATGTCAAAGGAGACTTTAGAGTTGAACTTTTGAGGAAAGCTGAAGCTTTTGAGACTTTGGAAACTCTTAGAAAGGGACTAAATAGTTTGCATAGTGAGATTGACATGAGACTTTGATGGCTGGGGCAGAATGTTGCATTTTAAATATGAAGTGTCCTCCAAAGACTCGCACATTGGGAGACCTGATCTCTAATGCAGAATTATTTCTACATGGGGCCTAGGGAGGTAACTGGATCATAAGCAGGCTGCATCATCAACAGATCAGTCCATTCAGGAGTTCTTAGCTCAATGGGCTGTATAGGAAGATGGGTCTAGCAGGAGGAGTAGGACATGGGAGGCCTGCCTATCTTGAACTTGGACCCTTCCCTCACTGCTCATTCTTATTCTTGGCCTCTTCCTGCTTCTCACTGACACGAGGTGAGCAACTGTGCCCCACTGTGGTCTTATGCCACAGTATGCTGTCTCACTATTAGCCCAGAAGAAATGGAGCCAGCCATGGACTGAAACCTCTGAAACTGTGAGCCCCAATAAGTCTCTCCTCCCTCAGGTATTTTTTCTTTTTGGTAGTATTCGGTCCCATCAATGAAAAGCTTACTAACATAAGTATATATCTGCAGCAAGGATTGCTGGACAGCATGCAAGTACTGTTTTTAATTATTTTTAGAAGCTTCTATATTATTTGTCAAAATTGCTGTATACCAATTATCATTACCAGCAACATGTCCATCCCAGAACATAACCATGGTGATGTACAGAATGAACAATTATTTGGAGTTGAGACCTAACCTGTGACCGTGCAGAGATGTATTCCCTTACTTCACGTTTTGGAGCCCTAGGGCACCACTTGCTACCAAGTGTGACCATGGCAGCACAGAGAATGAAAAATTGCTAGGAGATGACCTGGTTTAATCACCAAGAGACCCAAAGGGGCTGCCTCAGCTGAAGGCACCCAGCTGAGAAGTCTCTGGCTTTTATTTAGAACACCAATGTAAGAGAAAAGCAGTTTGGGGAAGGAAGTATCTTAAGGTGAGACAGCACTGGGGGGGCAGGAAAGACAATGGTCAGCACAGCACCTTTCACTAAGCTAAACTTACTATTTAATCATTCACTCCTTAGCCAAGTTTCCCACATCAACAGTGCAAAAGTATAAAGATTCCCTCTACTCCACGGCCTTACAAATACTTGTTCCGTGCCTTTTAAATAACAGCCATCGGACCAGATGTAAAGTTTTGCTTTTATTTCCCTGATGTTAGTGATATTGACCAATGTTACACATACCTGTTGGCTATTTGTGTGTTGTCTGTGTAAAAATATCCACCACCTTTCAGATCTGTACTAAAGTAAATTTGAGTGAAGTGATTACAGAGAAAAAGAACACAATCCCAATTTTAGGCAGACAGAAGAGGTAAGGAGCAATGGAAAGGGTTATATATTGCGACCTTTACAGGTAGCACAATTTGAAACTCTCAAGAATTAGGAAACCGGCCAAATTTCTAGTCTTCTGAAGTTCACTAGTGAGAGAAAATATCAGATATTTTGTTGAAGTGCTAGTGAGGCAATAGTTCATTCTGATATCTTAACATTTTCTATTTAAATAAATGAAGGGAGAGCTGCATATTTATGCAGAATACTCTGATTATTCTTCTTGTATCTTTCCATTCTTTAAGAGGATCTCATAGCTTCAGAAACACTTTAGAGTTATTTTGAAAACTGACACTGAATCATTATAATACACAGATAAAGAATTCATCCAAGTTAAAATTACAAAATGAAGAAAGGGTAACCAAGAAAATACCTTCTGGATGGTCAGTTGGGACCAGTTACACATTTTTGCTATTCCCTGGTTTCTAGAAATGTACTTAAAAATTCTGGTAGGTGATAGCATACTTGGCCATTGATAATAGAGAAACAATCCCATTCGTGTTGAAAGAAATCATACAAAATGACTCTGATATAAGTTTTGACATAATTAGTTTTTATACTGCTGGAGTGCTTATAACTAAAGATGCACTCTAAAAACATTATTGGCACTTATGACAATGTGAATTTTAATAAGGTTATTCATCTAAAGTGTCATATATTTCATTAAACCTTTCCTTGTAGTCCTTATCTAAATAAAGCTATTTGATATAATGACTTATTTAATTTGCATAGCTTGGAAATGGTAAACATTAAAATTCTGAAATTTTATGATCTTTTATCAATTATGTCATTTAAATTTAGAGTAATCTTTAAAAACTTTCTGTACTTTTGAAGCTCAGTGAAAAATATTACTTCCACTTCTGTAGATATTTAAGCCTTCCTTCATTTTCTCACTTTTTTATTGTCATTGAAAATTAAAAATCCACACAGAATCGAGAAAATAATATAAGGAATTCTTATGTACACATCATGTCGTGTCAGTAATAAGCATCAAAATCCCATCTTCCTTTCATCCAGTCTCTTGGCTATTTCCTAATTCTCTGGAGCTAAATCCTCCCCATTGTGCAATTTCATTCGTAACTGTCTCAGAATGTACTTTTAAAAGATTGTGGAATCTTTTAAACATAACAAAAGAAATGTTATTATCTTTAAAAAATTCAACTATTTCTAAATTAGAGTTCACATTTCCATGAATTTCTCACATTTATGTATACATGTATATAAATATTTATTAAATATGTAAAGTATTCCTTACTCTAGCAATTTAGAAAAGCTTAAATGAAAGTCAAATGTTTATTTAATCAAAGAATTTTTTGAGTTTTCTATATAATAAAACATTGGACGAAACTCTAAAAATAAATACAATGTATAGAATTACAGTTAATATTGAATCTCCATTTTTACTTTTTAATTATATTTTGAAGAGAAAAGAATGAAAACAACCAAAATGGAGACAAAAACAAAAAGGACAAAAGACCACAAAAAATATAAAAGTGATACAGAATTTCAAAACAAGATGATAGGACATTAGCAATGGCTGTTGTATTACTATTGTTACCTTCAGAGTAGTTGCTCAGATTACTAGATATAGGTATGCAAGACTGATCAAACAATTAAAAAAATTTTTTTTTCGGTACTGGGGATCGAACTCAGGACCCTGCGCTTGCTAGGCAAGTGCTTATTCCACTGAGCTATATCCCCAGCCCCCAAAACAATTAAATATTAACTGTTCCTTTCAATAAACCAATAGGAATTAGTAGTAGAATTAGCTGTCTTGTGTGTGTATATTCCTTACTCCTTTCTTTTTCTTTTCCTTCTTTCTTTCTTTCTTTCTTTCTTCTTTCTTTCTTTTTCCTTCATCCTGGTTGTTCTTTCCTACTAAGCAGTTTCCCTTTCATAATATCTATGGTACCTTTCAGTTTTATTTACTCTTTCAGGTTCTTGCACTATGGAGACAATACAATGTTCATACATACAGGTCTGATTTATTTTACTTATGAGTGTGATCCCTAGTCCCATTTACCTATAAAAGCCTTGAGTTTACCTTTTTTACAGCTGAGTAATATTCCACTGTGTAAAAATACCACATTTTTCTTACCCACTCCCCAGTTGGTAGGCATTTGTTGGCGGCAATTTAGACTGGTTGAACCACTTTGCAAATCAGACTGGAGATTCCTCAAAAAATTAGGATTAGAGGTCCCATTTACCCAAGATTTCCCCTTCTGGATATCTTCCCAGAAGAATTAAATACATCAGACCACAGTTATATATGTGCATACGTGTTTATAGCAGCACAATTTGTCATACCAAAATTTTGGAAACAATCCATCTTTATTTTTGAAGCATTACTAATAATATTTTAATGGCTATGAACTTTTTCTTAGACCCAGGACATTAGAGAGCTTCTAACAATATATTTAAGGTAGTGTAGTTTTTCCCTTAAACAGAAGTTTCAAGCTTGTATATTGAAACCTAAGGTGACATTTCTCAAAGGATGCTGCTTGGACTAGTTGTATCAAATAAAAAGATAAGCTTATTGAGAGTCCGTATTCTAGGTTCCTCCTTACAGATCTGCTCAACCAGTACGTCTGGTGGGAGGTAGGAATTCACATTTTGAACAAATTTCTCCAAGAAATTCTAATGCACACTAAAATTTTAAAGCTACTGCACTGAACTTTCTACAAATACCTATGAAATATGCAAGAAGAATAAAAGGATATGAAATCAAAAGGAATATCTATTTTGTTGCAAGGCACAGAAGCTTATTGAATCTAAATATTTCACAAATGATGAAATCTTGCTTAGTCAGCCTTCTTCCTTTTATATCTGTTACAATTTAGGTCCTAATAGCCTCACTTTTGCACTAATAGCAAGAAGTGCTTTGGTGGTCATGAGCATCCCCTATGCTGTTGGAACACAACCACACTAGAAAAGGAGCAGAAATCTCTCAGACACTTGAGTTCGCTAAGAATTTGAAGTGTATGCAAAGGATGAGTGAATGGACTAAAGCGAAGCCCTTTTTGTTTTCCTGAAGTGGCCTCAAGTACTTTGTGTATCTGCGCAGCTCGAGCATCACCCACCTGGTGTCTCCATGTGTTACTTTACCACCAAAGGGGACTTTCCTTGAATTCTGAGCTGGGCCTGTGCATGGCTGTACAACTAACTTCCAGGAGAGTAATGAGGAATCTCATGGCTGTTACAAAGCTACATTCGAAGGGTCAGGATGGGGCTTAAAGTGGCAGGATCAGGACAGGTTTGACTGAGGTTTCAGGTGAAGAACAGCAGTTAAAAGTCATCCAAGTGCCTGTTCATTCATCCACAAAGGATCGTTCTCACAGGGGAGCCAGGCCTATCCATATCTGGCACCAGATAGATGGAGTTAAAAGTGGCAGCAACAGCAGCAGCAGAAACAGCAGTGATGATAAGAAAGGCTGAAGGTAAAGGAGGGACTCTGGAAACAGCCAGCTGCAGGATGCAGAGTGGGAGGAGGCCAGTCAACCCTCTGTACCCAGAGGCTGTCCCTGTGGCATTTACAGAAATACAGGTTGTCCAGCCTGGTCACCAAGACAGGTACAATCTGTGCCCAGGTAGTAAACCTTGTCTGTAAATTGTTACAAAAAAGAAGCACACTTTTCTGCTTGGAGATGGATATTGCAATAAACCATATCAATTATCCAAGTTCTTTAAAGAGTTTAAAAATCTATGAATTTGAACGTATTTCTGCAACATTGTAAAGTTAACATCCAGAAGCTTAGAAATAAAAATTTAATTTGAAGATTATTCCATTCAAGGGCAAGAAATATTTTTATGTGAAGATTTAGGGGAATATAATCATTAATGAGTTTTTCTATGTAATTGAAAATACAGCAATGGAATGATAACAGGAATTTTGAATTATGTACATATTATGCAGCCATTTACAGTTTCTGTACAACCTCCACAAATTACAACATATGTCAGAAAAATGCTAACAATCTCTTATATAGACATTTTAAATATTAAATTCAGAGTTACATGAGATGAATTTTAGCCTGACAGAAAATAGGTTGATCTTTCTAGGAAGAAATTGTTCCATGAGTAACATTAGCATTAATTGTTCTAACAGTTATATTTTGAAGTAATTTATTAGAAATTTAAACTAATTTCTAGACTATGAAACATTCTTAATGGCTCCAAAAGAGTTGTATCAGCAAAAAGATCCTTTGAAAACAAAAACTTAACAAAAAATATTTGTGACTTTGCTTTTGGCAGGAGTCTCTAATGTTAGTTGCAATTGTATCAGTTGAAAATGAAGTTATCAAAACTTAAATTCTTATGGTCTCATAAGTGAATTTTCTAGAAAACAATTGATAAAAATCTTATCAATCAAAATATAATTCAATGCAGTACTGTTTATTGTTATAAAATATTTTTATACCAAAAGCGTATATTTTGCAATTTGTAAATATATATTTTCACTCATGTAACAGTATTCTTATTATTTTACAAGTAATAAAATATTTAAAATAAAAAGCTTTGTATTTATTGTCTTTAATGACACATTATTCCCATTTTTTTTAAACAAGAACCTCATATTTTCATTTTGTACTGGGATCCACAAATTCAGTAACTGCCCTCAATGAAACTGAAGGTTTACTGCTGGAGTGTGACTATAATCTAGATTTATGAGCAATCTCCACTGATTTCCACAGTGGTTGCACCAATCTACACTCCAACAGTGGAGAAGGGTTTCTTTTAACACACAGACCCTCCAGCATTTATTATTGGTTGATTTAATAGCCATTCTTTCTGGGATAAAATGGAATTCCAGCGCCTTTTTAATTTGCATCTCACAATGACCAATGATGTTGAACATTTTTTCATACATTCAATTGCCTTTTGTACTTCTTCATCTGAGAAGTGCATATTCATCTCAGGTGCACATATTTGGATTGGGTCTTTGAATTTGGATGGTCTGATCATTTTCAAATTTTTATATGTTTAGATATTATATTATATTTTTATACATTTAGTCCTTTTTCTGAGGGACAGCTGACTAATTTTTTCCCACCTTGTGGGTTGTCTTTTCATTCTGCTGGTGTTTTGCTGTGTAAAAGCTTTTCAATAAGGTGAGATCCCATTTGTATATTCGTTGTAGTGTTTCTCATCCTGTCTGGGCTTTGTTCATAAAGTGTCTGCCTACGTGTTATATCTTCAAGATTTCTACCTATTTTCTCTTCCAGTAGATTTACTGTTTCAGTTATAATATTTAGATCTTTGATCCATATTGACTTTATTTTAGTGCATGATGAAAGACTGCAACAGAAAGCAAAAACATCAAAATGACAACTTAGCTATTACAAATTATGCTGCTATGAACATGGATATGCATATGTCACCATGGTATGACATTTTTAATTCTTCTTGGAAGATAAAATTTGGAGGCAGATTTATTTACATCTATCGGCACTGATCTGGATCATTTCCAAACTATCAGGCCATGATCTCTGGTAGTGTAGGGTTTCTATTAGATAAGCAAGCAGGAATTGCAGAGGCAGAATGGCTTGTCAGTTGGGAACTGAATAGTCCAATGCACGTCATAGTGAACAGTTATGCATCGCAGTGACCAGCTGTTTCTAAGAGACCAGAAGCAACCAGAACTGGAACAGAAACAATTACCTAAGCAACTGAGAAACTGAAGTATTCTGGCTGAGGGGCATTTTCTGATATAACACATGGGTCTAGTTTTATGCATATGGCAAGTGAATTTTTCCAGCTGTGTTTCGTCCAGTATACACATTTGACCTTTTTCTCAAAGATAAGGTGGTTGAGTGTATTTAGGGTTGTATCTGCATCTTCTGTTCTGTTTCACTGAGCCTCAGGTCTGTTTTGCAGACAATATCATGTTGATTTAATCACAGTAGATTTGTGGTATAATTTTGATCCATCTATTCTTCTTCTGGGTATCTTCCCAGAAGAATTAAAAACATCATACCACAGCGACATATGCAAACTTATGTTTGTAGATGCACACATAATGGGGTTTAAAGTACAAGTTAATGAAAGAGCCTTGGAAAAATGACAGTTTTCTCCATTATATTTATGAAGCTTTCATTTCTAAGGTTCTTTCATTAATTTGTACATTAAACCACCAAATTACTACTTATTTTCTACTTATAATTCTTTACTAAGAAAATATTCAAATTTTAAAATATTTGAACTATAATTTATCATTCTGTTGGTAAAATATAATAGCAGATTTAGTTGTTTTTCTGTCACTAGAACTAAATACCTGCTACTGGATAATGAACAAAGAAGGGAAATCTACAAAGTGCAATAAAGATACTATGAATATTTATTAAAAAAACAATTATTACCTTAAATTGCATTGTTACTAATCCCCTCAAAATGCTCTCTGTTTCTCTGAACACACTCAGCCCATTGTTCCTGCTACTTTCTGAAGCAGCTCTGAAAGTCCTTTTTGTGAGTGTCTTTAGTTGTCCTGTCCTGACTGTCTTGATGGCCTGAATCAATTCAAAATACTTACCTTATAGTCGTTTGATTTAAGGAAAACCCAGAAGGCACATGGTGCCAGGTCTGGTAAAAAACAAAAAGGATTAGCACACACTGCAATGTCTTCACAACCTTGTCTTTCCATTGGATGGCGCTCAACAGCTGCGTATATCCTATTTTTGGTCACACCTCATAGACAAGAGAAAAGCCTTCCAAAACTGCTTCAGATCGTTCAGTGAAGAATGAAATAAGTACATTTGAAATTAGAAGTACTTTGAAGTAAATTAATGGTAATATATTTTTCACTGTAATATATTTTAAAGTTAAACATTTGTCATATATTTGCATCATGCCTTGTATTTTTTTTTTAATTGCAATGGTGTTGTATTTTAATTTGCATTTGAAAAAGTTACAGGGTATATGGTATTCACCAGTTGAAAGAATGATTAGAAACTTCTTATATTTCTTACTATTTTGGAAGCTAGAAGTCAAAGGGTAAGGAGCTACATCTGATGAGAGCTTTGATGCTGAACCGAACTATCTGCAGTGCCCAGAGTCAGCACAGGGCATCACACAGCGAGTGGGGCACATACAGGAAGCAAAACCAAACCAGTTTTAATATCAGACCCACTCTGGAGTTAACTCAAAGCCCTCATGGCCTAGTTGTTTTATAAAATTTCACCTGGCCCCTCCTCTTAGCTCACAACAGGCATCAGATTTCAACATGAAGTTTGGTGAGGATATTTACAGTATATAACACACACACATCCACCGGAATATGTAAGTGCAGTTTTAGTGCTGCTTTGGTGTCTTGATCAGAATAAGGCTAAAAAGCTTTTGTTCTATCTTTTAAAAGGTGAAATTTTATCTTATGAATGATCTAAGGATATAAACATTATCCTAGCCATTTCACATTTTGAAACTTATGTGTAATGTTTTTCTCTGAAATGGTTTGCCTCAAATCTTCTCTCTTTCATATAAATCCCTTAAAACTTCTTCTTCTTTCTTTTTTTTTTTTTTTTTGGTAATATGGGGAATATGTAAGTCTAGATGTGTGTTCAGAATCCTTTAATGGATACCAAGTTGCTTTTTTGGACACTTCTCAAAGATCTAGAATTGGAATAATATCTTTTATCTTAAAATGTAACAAAATGATTATTATTGCGAGTATCTTTTAGTCAGGAAAATAAAGGAATTTTGGGGACTATAGTAGTGAAGCACTATTGGAATTATCTTTTGAAATTGTGGTCAGTTAAATGCTGTACTTGTAGAACAGGGGTTGACATTGAGACTGATATTTCTAGTGGGAAGGCTTTTATTATGCATAATTTAACATGGTGAAATCTAGATTTACAAAGGAAATTTTCCATCTTTCCGATTTATGTTAAAATAGAAAATTCCTATTAAATGTATGTCAGAAGTAGAAATTAAAATTTTATGCTTATAATATTGTATGCAGTCTGTGATGGTCATAATCATAGAGACATAGTTTGTCTCATCATGTCTTAAACTAACATAGACTGTTTAGAGCTATAACCAATCTATCAATTATAATGGTGGGACCAGAACTTTAGAATAAAAAATAAATGTAGCATGGTACATTCTATATGTATGGGACACTATCTTTTGAGGTTCTATGGCTTTCTGTTAACTGTTTATACCAAACCCATTAAAAAAAACTATATAGTTAATTTTATTGTAGGTAATAAGCTATATGATTACTTACAATAAGTAAGTAATCATAAGGAAATTTGAAAATGAATACACATTTTCATAAAAAATACACCTGAATTTCAAGCTACTTTGAATTGTTTTATAATATTCTGAGACATATATTTATATCAATATTATAACATTATCATAAACTTTAAAAGTTTTTTTCTTAACAGAGCGAACTATCATTACCGTGCCACCCTCTAAAATGGATGTCACAGTGGGTGAGAGCATTGTTCTGCCTTGCCAAGTGTCCCATGACCCCTCCATCGAAGTCATCTTTGTGTGGTCTTTCAATGGAGTTATCATAGACCTACAAAAACGAGTGGCTCATTTTGAAAGGATTGGAGGAGTAAGTAGCTAGAAGTTTTAAGGGCTTAATAAGATGAATCAAGTCTATTACATGAGACACCATCTTGCATAATTATCCTCGCCATCTTTATTTGCATGGGTAATCACTGTCTGTTTATGGAAGTGCATCTGTTTTTGTTTCATTTTGTTTTAAGCCTTTCATAGATTTGTTTTCTACATGCAAGTATAATAAAGTAGATAATAAAAGATACCGACTATGAGAAATGACAATAATCCAAGTAAATCTCCTATTTTCATATCTTACATTTCATATTTATCCAACTGTTTTAAAAAAAACTGGGACCCGCTCTGTGTATGCTTATATTTTAGCCCTTTCCTTCTTTCTCTCTACAGGAATCTGTTGGAGATTTGATGATAAGGAATATTCAGTTGAGTCACTCCGGAAAATATCTATGCACAGTACAAACGACTCTAGAGCGTTTATCTGCTGTTGCTGACGTCATTGTTAGAGGTGAGCATAAGTGTTGACAAAGCGATCATATTGTTTATTCACAATATAAAGTGTGATTTCTGAGGAACCAAGCCATGATGTGGAATGAGATAAAGTCGAGAAAATAGTTTATTTTTGTCTTGATTACATTTCTCTTGTTGCTAAGACCAAATACCTGATGCCCAAAATGAAGGAAGGAAAGGTTTATTTAGCTCACAGTGGGTGGAGGTTTCAGTCCACACTGGTCTGGCTCCGAGGCGGAGTGGCACATGGCAGGAGGCGACCGTTCATGGCAGCAGAAGACAGGTAAAGCATCAAGAGCTAAAGGGAGGGGGAGGGGCGGCAGGCAGCCTCCTCCTCTCCCGTACGAATGCAAACTATCTGCCCCAAGCAGTGTAGCACTCACACCCATGGATCAAAACCTAAAAGTGCACCCCATGACTGCATGAAGGTTTGGGGGCCGTCCAGACACAAATCATAACAATTTCATAAGCTTCAAGACTCCAGGGTATGTATACTATACAGACAAACATGAATTGGGCAGTTTTTATCCATATACAATGCTTGATCAGGCTTGACAAAGAGTATTAGCCCCTAAAACGCAGAGTATCTTCTCATTCACAATACACTATTCCTGCAACGGTGAGTGAAACCCACAGGCTCTTGTGGCCATCTGTACTAGCTGCCTTTGCTTGTGTTAGGTTTTGAGAAAGGAATTAAACAGTGATATTCTTGAAATTCATTCCCCGTCAGCTGGCATTCAATCATTTCATGACTGGCATGTTATCATCTCCAGAGGGAACCCTTCTAAATTAATACTTTAATGTGTAAACTGAATTAATAGGATGTAATCTTTAATGATGTGCCACAAGTACATTATTATCAATATTTTGTTTTTTATAAACATGACAGGTAAAAATAAGCCATGTTTGTCTGAAATCACTTTATTTAAAATTATCCAATAGAGTCATCATACTATATTTTCTCAAGGTCCTCCAGGTCCCCCAGAGGACGTGAGAGTGGAGCACATTTCCAGCACTACCTCTCAGATAAGCTGGAGTCCAGGTCCAGATAATAACAGCCCCATTCAAATATTTACTGTACAGACTCGGACACCATTCTCCGTGGGTTGGCAAGCTGTTGCAACAGGTGACACAGGTGTTTTTGGAAAATTTTCTACTAATATACTTTTCAACTTTAATAATATAATTTTATTGCTTTAAAAACTAACAGTATTTTGTATAATTATTTGCTCTCTACTAATGCCAGTGTATTTCCATAAGTGTCTCTTTCTTTTTAGTCCCAGAAATTCTCAATGGCCAGACACACAATGCAACAGTGGTTGGTTTGAGTTCTTGGGTGGAGTATGAATTTCGTGTTGTTGCTGGGAACAGCATTGGGATTGGGGAACCAAGCAAACCATCAGAACTGTTAAGAACTAAAGCATCAGGTGAGCAGCCAACGTCTCCTAAAAATGTGGATTCTTTGAGATGTCATTATTCAGAAGATGAAGTATCTTATGAGTCATTCACTGTTGGAGGATCAAAATGAGAGGCAATAAGTAAGGCTTTAATTTTCACATTTTTACATACAGAAAACAATTACATTTCCCTCACATAGTTAGTTGGATAGGAGATTATGACCTTTAAGTAGGCATTTCAAAACAAGAGTGTTTCAGAAACTGTGTGTCTTAGCTATTTTCTAGCCAAAATCCAACTGAGAATCTGAAGGTTGGTATATAAATGAGTAAGCACTTATTCATTAAGATGTTATAGCCAAGCATTACTTGAGTCTCTGAGCTGGTCAGCCATACTTTTTTTTCTGTTTTTCAACTCTGACCTAGTTATAGCTTCAATGACCAAATGTATAAATCCCTCTCCTTGCAAATGAGGTAAACCTTGAACTCACTTCACAGAAGTACTAACTAAGCATTGATTGGGTCACTGAACAACAGAACACAAGTGGCTCAAAATTATGTATTCCTCAGTTCTTTTCAATGGATCCTTTTTGTTCCACTTCGATTTTCACATCCAAGATGACGTGGGATTTGCTCACAGTGTCAGCTCACCAAATTCATATTCTTATCTAGCCATATACATGAAGGACTGCTTCATGATTGTTAGCTTAGTTTAACAAGTACTATTTCAAAACAGTGGATACATCTATCAGATGTCAGTCATTCTGGTTTTATGTTAAAGGTAAAGTAATTTTTTCCTTTAGAGTTGGGGCTAGGAAAAATATACTCAGTGACAATACCATCATGTTAAGTCACACTACAAGTTTAGAGCTGAGCAGTTCCTTTGTTGTACAGAGAAGGGAAAAGAAGACCAGGAAGTTAGCTGGTTGTTTCTGACAGAAGTGAGATTGAACCAACAACTGCAGACTTCTACACTCATCATTCTCTAAATATTAATGGGCCTTAAACAAGACAAGGATTAGATTAGCCAAAATGTGTAAACACAGAAAGTTCCAAGCCCTACATTAAACCTGCTAGATGAGAATATTCAAGTGTACCTCATGAGTTGGGATATTAACTTTAATTTCCAGTTGTTTGAAAACAGTTGACTTATATTTTAGGGGTTTTGGCATGGTTAACTCAACTCACACAGTTTTGATAGTGAACTTTTTACATCTTCTGTTAAACACTAACACTCTCCTGCGCAGTAACATCTGGTGGCATTCTTGCTGATTTGCTGATTTCTATGGGAACATACTGAAATCTCTTTCTATCATTCACTGTTATTATCACCGCCATCTCAGTCCTAATCATCATACTTCATTTTAAGTAAAATTACTTTAAAAATTGAATAAAGTAATGAAACTTTGTTTGTCATATTAGAAATTTGAGAGCCAGTGAATTTTAAAGTATCATTTACCATAATTTCCTTACAGAGCTAAAAATCTGCAAAGGTCCTGGAACAGTGTCAGTGAAAGCTGTCAAGTACTATAAACCCAGAAACTATGTAGACTCTACTCTGATTCAAGTTACTTTTTAAAAAAAACTTAGAAGATTTAGAAAATAGGGTTTAGAATCAAATAATTTTTTCTTAAAAGTTGTAAGCAGATAATTTAACTTCTTCCTTTCCTGCCTTTATTTCCTTGATTTCTTTTTCTTGTCTAATTACCATGTCTAATGTTTCAAGAGCTACACTGTATAGGAGTAGTGATAATGGACATCCTTGTCTTGTTCCTGATTTTAGACTGAAAGCTTTCAGTTTTTGTCCATTTAGTATGATGTTGACAATTTGTTTGTCATAGATTTCTTTTATCAGATTGAGATAGAGACCATCTATTCTAAATTTCTGTAAGGTTTTATCATGAATGGGTATTGGATTTTGTCACAAAAAGCATGTGTCTCATGCAGCCATTGAGATGATCATGTAATTTTTCCCTTGAGTCTATTGATATGGTATATTACATTTATTGATTTACATATACTGAGCTATTCTTGTTTCCCTGGGATAAATCCCATTTGGTCATAGTATATAATATTCTTGCTGATTAGCAGCATTCTGTCTGCCAGTATCTTATTCAGGATTTTTGCACCTTTTTTTTCATTAGGGAGATTGGCCTGTACTTCTCTTTCTTGGTTGGCCTGTTCTCTCATTTTGGTATCAGGATAATGCTTACTTCTAGGAGTGACTTTTGATGTATTGCTTCTGTTCAGTTTCCTTAAAGTGTCTGAGGAGTAGTGGTATTAGGCTTTCTCTAAATTCTTGCAGAATTCAGTGGTAAATCTTTTAGGACATGGGCTTTTCTTTGGTTTTTAATTATTTCTTCAATTTCATTGATTGATTTTTGGTTATTCGGGATTTTCATATCTTCTTCATTCAATTTTGGTAATTCATACTTATCTAAGATTCTATCAATTTCTTCTGTGTTTTTCATCTTAGTTGAGTATAGGTTCTTGAAGTAGGTATTGATGATCTTCTGGATTTCTCTAGGAACTGCTGGGCTGTCATCCTTTCTATTCTTCATTGCATGGATTTGTGTCATATGTTTTTTCATTTTTTTCTATAAGATTGACTAAGGATATGCCAAGTTATTTAATATTTTAAAAACCCAACTCTTCATTGATTCTTTGTACTGTTTTCTTAGACTTGGTTGCATCCATTTCTGCTCTGATCTTTAAAATTTTCCTCCTTTCACATTCTTTGTGCTTGATCTGTTTCCTTTTTCTAGAAGTTTGAGGTTCAATATTAGGTTATTTGTCTGACTGCGCTCTATTTTCCTGATGGTGGAATTCACTGCTATAAATTTCCCTTGTAGAACTTCTTTCATTGCATCCCACAACTATAGGAAAGTAAGAAGTTAAATTATCATTATTTGCAGATGACATGATATTCAACATAGGAGACCCGAAAAACTCCACCAAAAGACTTCTAGATTTAATAATCAAATTCAGTCGCATAGCCAGATACATACTTAACACTCAAAAATCAATAGCATTCCTGTACACAACTAACAAACTCATCAAGAGAGAAATAAAGGAAACAATACCCTTCACAATAGCATCAAAATAATGGAATACTTAGGAAACAACCAAACAAAGGAAGTAAAAGACCTTTACATTAAGAAATGCAGTACTCTAAAACGAAAGATCCTAGAGGATATCTGAAAATGAAGTTGACCCTTGCTCTTGGGTAGGAAGAACTTACATAGCAAAAATGGTCATACTCCAAAATTTGTTATACAGATTTAATACAGACGTGATAAAAATACTAATAGCTATACCAAACCTTAAAATTCATTTGGAACACGAAGAAATGTAGAATAACAGATATTATTCTAATCAACAAAGACAAAGCAGGAGCATCATAATTCCTGAAATTTTTTGTTTGAATTTTTTTTTTAGACAAGTTCTCACTATGAAGTTCAGGCTGCCCTGGACTCACTCTGCAGCGCAGGCTTGCCTCAGATTCACAGTAATCCTCCTGCATGTGGCACCATGAGGAGCCTTAGTACTTTACTTGAAATTATACTACAAAGCTACTGTGATAAAAGCAGCATAGTCCTGGAGACAAGAAAAATAGTTTCATAGATCAATAGAACAGATTAGATGGTGTAGAAACAATTCCAAACATACTCAATCACCTTACCATCAATAAAGGGGCCAAATACTTTCACTGGAAGAAATATAACCTCTTTAGTAAATGGTTCTGAAAAACCTGGCTTTCCACATAACAAGACTAAAATGAGACCCATGTCTTTTATCATGCATTAAATTAAAATCAAAGTGGAACAAAGATCTAAATATTAAGACACAAACACTAAATTTGCTGGAAGAGTTGTAGGCCAAGATGTCATGCATAAAACAAAACCCTGATTGCAGGGAAATATTATAAAGAATCAACAACTGGGATCTCACCTTATTAGAAAGTTTGTGCACAGGACAAGAAACCACAACAAAGTGCACTCAACTAAAATTCAAATGGTTCAAAGATCTAAATATTAAAACAGGTGTTCACTGAGGCAGCATATATACTACATATTAAAGTAAAAACACTATACCTGCTAAAAGGTAGAATAGGTAGAACTCTTAAAGATATTGGTATAGACAAAGACTCTAAGAACAAAACGCCAATCACATAGGAACTATCACAAAGAATAACTGGGATCTCATTTTATTTAAAAGCCTTTGTGCAGCAAGAGAAACCACCAACAGAGTGAAAAGGCAACTCTCAGGGTGGGAAAAAGTATTTGCTAGCTCTTCATCAAAGGGCTACTATTTAAAATATATAAAGAACTGAAAAAAAAAATCAGAACGCCCTCAAATTTAAAGATCCAACATGGGTATCTGAAATGAATAGATTCTTCTCAGAGGAAGAAGTCCAAAGGCAAATAAATATATGAAAAACTGTTCAACATCATTGGTCATTTGAAAGATGCAAATTAAAACAATGCTGTGATTCCATCTTAACCCAGAACAAATGGCTGTCATCAAGAAATCTACCTATAACAAATGCTGGCAGGGCTCTGAGGGAAATGCAATCCTCTGCACTGTCGGTGGGAGTATAGACAGGTATAGGCACTGTTGAAATCAGTGTTGAGATTACTCAAAAAAAATTTTTTTTCTTAGAATTACTATTTCCTTTTATTCTGGTGGAGACAAACGATAGAGTCAGTGGCATACTGTTACTACTAACATGACACAGAAAACAAACAAGACAGCCAAGAATCAACTGAATACTACAATGAATTCCACATAAAACAACACAGAGCTAAAACAAGACTAAGATTTATGAAAGGGATTATAAATGTTGTCACCACTAGTAGGGGACATTTCTATTTGTAAGGAATAGCAGAAACATTGGTAGTTGAAGTATGGAACCAATAAGCCAAGTAGATTTTTCTTTCATTATATAAAGACATGCATTCATTTTGAAATACAAGCACGATCCTGTCAGAAATTTTTGTTGTTGTTGTTGGCAAAAGATGACAGAAAAAAAGCCTTTGTATCTTTGAATGAAAACTTAACTTGGGGCAGGTGTGGTGGTGCATGCCTCTAATCCCAGCTGTTGAGAGGTTAAGGCAGGAGGACTGCCAGGAGTATGAGGCCAGCCTGGGATACAAAGTGAGTTTAAGACTAGCTTGAACTGCAAACCCTGTCTCAAAAAGATCAAAAAGTTAAAAGTACAGGTTCTATGCAGCCAAGCCATTCCCCTTGGTATATCCCAAAAGAATTAAAAGAATCATGCCATCAAGACATATTCACAATACATGTTTATAGAAGCACAGTTTGTAATAGCTAAATCTTGGAAACAGCCCAAATGTCCATCAACTGATCAATGGATAAAGATGTGATTTTTCTATATTTTTGAGTACTACTCAGCCAAAAGAAGGATAAACATGAGATCTTTCTAGGTAAATGGATGTTCCTTGAGACCGTCATAAGTGAAATAAATTGAACACACTTATGTGAATACTGCATCGTTTCTGTGATTTGAAAAACATAAAGTGTAAATAAAGACCAAAATGTATAAGAGATATTGTGAAACAAGAAGGAATGTTCAAGTAGGAAGGGTAAATAGGGAGTGGGAAGAGGAAAAGGGAGGAAGGGAAAAGAAAAAAATGAGAAAACTTGGGGAAAACGGAAGTAACGTTATTGTAAATAAAGAGGAGACGACAGCTTGAAGGCAGGGAGGTGAAAGAAAAAAAGAACAATCAAGTAACATCAGGTACAGGTACAAATTCCTTATGATGAAGGCGATCATTATATATGTCTAAAACTTATCGATAAGTAATTTCAAAATTTGTAAGCAGAAAATATTAAGGACTAATTTGAATATGAAAATATACATGCGACAGATGTCACTGTGAAAACAGCAATCATAACAATTTTGTTGATAGACTTAGACTTCTCTGTGAAATCAAAGTAAACTAAGCAAGTGCGATTGATTCCTTTATTCTCTAGGGTGGGAAAAACTGAAATGGGCAATTAAGGCTTCCATACTTCAGTCTCTATCTGCCAGGCTGTGGCCCCATGGACATATTCCTATCCTCAGCCCCGGATACTCACCAACATGGCTCCGTATAAATAACTTCATGTCACTCAAACTTTGGATAGCACTCAGCAGTTTGTCCATCCTAACTGCATTTAGAATACTATATTTTTGCCACTGAGCAAAGGAAATGTCATTCTTAGCATCACCCCATGCGTGTAGTAAAGCTTCATTCTCAAAATGTATCACATTATTCCACACACACTAGTAACTGTCATCAATTTTACAATTTTCTTTGAACTATTTTCTATTACATTAGCCATCTTGAAGGTGCAGTTGGAGGCATATTTCCTTCTGAGTTCATATAATTACTAATCGCTAAATGTTCTGTGACAGAGCCTTAGATCCAAGAGATAAATACAAGAATATTCTCATCATTGCATTCTTTACATAAGATCAATTGATGGACATTTGGGCTGTTTCCAAGATTTTCTTTTGGTCTCTGATTTTTCTCAAGTGTCAAGTTGAAAGTGTCTCTTATTCTCACCTGTGAGATTTGACATTCGAACGCAGGGTTTAAAAATTTAAAAATAAATAATTTTGAAGAATTAAACTTTAAATGTTAAAATAAGTCAATGGTTAATAAAGAGAAAATGATTTTAGTTTGTTTATTGATAAAAATAATAATTAATCAACTACTTCAGTAACTTGTTTACAGCACAACTGTATAATTATGCGCTAAATCAGCAGTGTCGCTGCTGCCATCTGAATGGAACATCGTTTTGCCAATTAGTAGATGATGCATAATAATGTCAAATGCATGACGTTACTTGATTTTTAATTAATTTTGGAACCAGGGTGCTCATGTATCAAACACAACTGTGTCCTCTCTCAGAAATTTGGCTATGTGTAAACATAATTTATGTTCATTAAAAATTCAGGACTCTCTCACAGTGTGCCTGGGTGAGATTTTGAAAGGTGAAATCCAGAAATAAAATTATACTTCTTGGAGGTGTTCTTTAATAATTTCCACCCCATATCTCTCTCGGTTGCTTTTAGTTCCTGCTGTGGCGCCGGTAAACATCAATGGAGGTGGAGGAGGTCGATCTGAGCTCGTCATTACGTGGGAGGTAACTTTCTGTCCAAATGAGCTATTTTGAAGTAAAAGATTTAGCTGACCACAAGGAATATTGAATAACAAAAAGAAGATTTATTTGATCACTTCTGAGAATTTATAAAAGTACATGGTATAAAAATACATTGTCCTGGTGATGAATTATTCAGGGTATTGTTAGAACATTCTCATTTCTACCAAAGTAAGCATATGACTAACTCAGCACAATTCTCCCCAAAATATAAGCAAAACAACTTCAATATCTATTTTGAACATTGGTCAGTAGCATTTTCATTATGACTGGATACATTCAACCCTGTTTGATTTATTAGCTATGGAACTGTTTTATTGAGAACGAGGTGAACTCTTAAAATACAGGCAAAGCCAGCTGCTGTCTAAGTACTGTTCTTTGCATCCTGTCCTTTGTCCTTCCCTGCATCTGGATGAGAGCTGAGGTTTGTGGAGTCACTGCTCTGGTCATTGTGCATAATATTAACATGAAGGTTTGTTTTATTTTTATTGATTTCCAATTTTAGTCTTGTTTATTATGAGAATTTTTTTACTTTAAAGCAATTTAAAGCTTCTCATTCCCAGTAGCTCAGGCCTGCCTTAGCCTAGCACTCTGTAGCATGAAAGGAAGGTGCAGCCAGTTCTTCAACTTTTCTCCCTTTCTTGTCTTTCATCTTTCCTTCCTAGCTGAATGTGTTATCTCTGCATCCTCCAGAGTTGTGGAGGGTCGGCGGTGGGTGGAAAGGAAGAGGGTAACAAAGAAGCCTCCTGGTGATGCATTTGTATATCGGTTTCGCTGGACATCTCGCATAACAGATAAGCAGATAGTGGTATTTTGGATGCTAGGGAGGTGTTTATTTGTCTGGTTTAGAAGGGTATTCTCCACAAGCTCTTTTGCTGGAGAATTGCACTTACAATTCCTTGATGTAGCACCAGCTGACTGTTGAAATATAACCTCAGTTTCTAGATTCTGGTAGTTTGTGTTCAGATTTTCTCTCCTCTAGGCAGTTTCGGGGGACAGACTCCCTTTGAATGCACCTCCTAGATTCCTCTTTGCTCTCAGTAAACGGGCATCTTTGTTCTGTGTTTGGTGGAAGGTCAGTAGCGCGCCCCCTCTTCTGTCTTCAGTTTGTCACCAGTGGCTGTGTAGATCCCTCTGTACTGTAGAAGTTTCTCAGCCACAGTCAGCTGAAGAACCTACCTTACGAATTCCGGGAAATACAGACCATGTGGTTTTTTCTGAAGCCTTACCTGTACAGCTAGTTGAGGGAAGAAGTACTCTTCATACTTCCCCTTGGTGGAAAAGTAGAGATGGACTTTTTTGCTACAATTCTCTTAAGATATTTTAATATAAATGTCTCTAGGTACTAAGTAAACCTTCGTATAAAACTGTGTGATGTCCTTCTGTAGCTTGCCTGGTAACCTAGATCTTTGTCATCAATTTGGGTCCCAGCTAAAAACATAAGTATATAATAATTTAAATGTATAAATGTATAGGTATGTATCTGGGTGCAGGTGCATATGAACACACAGGTTTATTTATTTTGTGTTTAATTTTTAAAGATTTATTTTTAGCAGAAGATTTAGGTTCACAGACAATTGTGGAAACTGGTGTAGGTGTCTCATGTGTTGCCGCACTCCACACGCTCGAAGCCTCCACCTGTCAGCAGTGATCCCATGAGAGTACCATGGTTGACACAGTGATGGTCCTATGCTAACATGTCTTTACTACCTGAGGTTCCTGGTTTGCATTAGGGCGCACACTTTGTGATATATGTTCTACAGATTTAGACAGATGGACACTGAACTGCATCTACCACTGAAGTATCATTGAGAATATTGTTATCTCCCTAAGTCTTTTGGTCTGCTTCCTCATCATTCTTATGAGCCCAGAAACTACTGATCAGTTATACCATTTCCATAGTTTTGCCTTTCCCAGAATGACACAGAACACAGTTGGAGTCTTACACCATGAAGACTTTAGATTGTCTTCTTTCACAGAGTATATGCATTCATTTATGTTCAAGTTTTCTAGGTGCCTTTTTGCGGCTTGATATATCCATTCCTTTTAACTATGAATAATATTCTATTGTCTGAAGATAGTGTAATTTATTTATACATTTTTCTCTTGAGGAACTTCTTGGTTGCTTCCGTATGTTGACAATTCTACATAAAGCTGACATAAACATCTAAGAAAAGGTTGTTGTGTTCTCAGAGGCTCTTACTTCATTTGTTAAATATGAGTATAATTTCTGGGTCCTATGGCAGAGTATGTTTAGATTCAGAAGAAGCAACTAAACTCTTTCCTAAGTGCCTGTACCATTTTGCATTCTCAGTAGGAGTGAATCAAAATTCCATTTTCTCCACATCCTTGTCAGATTTTGGTATCATCAGAGTTATGAACTGTGGCCTTTCTTATAGTCCTATAGGGGTAATGTGTCCAAAAATTGAAATCCCTAACGATAATTTTCATCCTGTTAAAAATATCTGTTTCACTGGACCTTTCATTATTATCTCTGTAATCAAGATGATCATGGATGTTTTAATCAATTTTTGAAAGGGCTGATAAGTAGAGGAGTGGATCCTTCTGGAAATCAGGCCTAATTTTATCTCCAGGGGACACTGTACCATGTCTAGACACCTATTTGCCTTTTATAACTGAGGAATGGGGGGACGGAGAGTGAGAGCAGACAGAGCTGAGGATGGCACCACACCCCACATGGCACGGAGCAGCCCCGCGTCTGGGATTATCTGGGCCAAAGTGTCAGTAACGATGCCAAGGCTGACAGTTTCTGTTTCAGAACTATGGTTATTATGTAGTCCTCACAAAACTGAGAGAGATGAAAGTGAGGGGGGCATGATCAATCCTGTTTATATGAAGGAAAACTGGAAAACAGATGTTTTCTAAAGGATATAAATGACAGACACCACGTTACAGCTACCTTAAAAGTCATTCCTTCTGGACATCTTGATTCATGTATACATTATGGGCCTAACATATTTCCTGGAGTGTGGTATACCCTCCACATAGACTTGATGAATGGAGGGCTGTATGCTAAGAGAGCTGGAACTCTCAGATGCCTGGGAAGGAGAATCCATATCTGTGGAGTATGTCCAGAGTTGTAAGAGCCACATCAAACATTTAATTTTACTTAGTCTTCACAACAATGCTGGTAGGTAGGAAATACCACTTTGGAGTAAGAAAACTGAGGCTTACAAATGAGCACGGGAGCATTTGAGCACAGGGCCCACACTTTGTCTGGGGTTAGAACTTCTTTCATGTCTGTTGTTTTGTTATGTTTCATGTTTCCTGAATAAGAATTCTAACTGTCCTCACACAATCTGTTGCCCCTGCTTGAGCAAAAGTCCTTCTGTGCATTAGGATGTAAGCAGTTAGAGCGCTCCACGTGGCGAGAGGTAGACACCAGCGCAGGTCATACCGGTTAATGGGGATTTATTTTAAACTTAAATGGAAAGTAATGAACACGAGAAAGTCCCTATAACCAAGCGGGCAGGTCAAATGTAGAACTGAAACATCGTTCATCACTGTCCACACACAGGAGCTCTAGCGGACTGTCAGCTCTACTTAGAATCCCGCCCAGGGGTGATAGTCCCCACGCTTCTGACTTAGTACTTCCCATTTCCTTTACTTTCAGTTTTGTATCTGGGTACGTTAAGTGAATTGCATCTCCTCTCTCTGTCTTAGAGCTTCTGTTTCTGCTATTTTCTTCTTCCTCGGTACCCTTCCTGCCTCAGTTTTGTTCTTAGTACTGGCTCTGTGCTTACCCATCATGCCCCCTTCTATTCCTGTTTCAGATCCAAACCCTGTAATTAAAAGAAACTGATCTGATTTGTTATTTACAAAGAATATAAGACTGACTGGAAGTACCAGAACACCACACTGGTACTCACCAAGATGGTGCCTTTGGATCTGGGGCCTTTAGCTGGGTAACCAAATGTCATGGCAAACATTAAAGAATCAGAGCATTAACTTCCATCGGTTGCATCTTTATAAACCAATCAAAACCTTTAGAATCCATTATAGAAGTTATTTTTCCCTTTGGAAAAAAATAAATTCCATTGGCTTTAAAAATTTTAAATGCAAGTTTACTGTAATTGGGTGGAATATTTGTCCAAGTTCAAATACATATTGATTTTCCTTTCCTTAGTTTATGTGATTAATAATTTTCCCTGTCTGCACAGTCATTGGAAAACATGCATCTATTTCTATTTTGCAGTTTTAATACTTTCAAGTTTTAAATGTATTGTACAGAGTTTGATCTGTCTAGGAATTTGCAATGTATTTTTATATCAGAAAAAATGCACACTGATGTTACTACTAATGAAGATAAATGCTTTCAAAAATGATAAGAGGTTTATGGATTTTTGTGAGAAAAATCCTATGTATTAAGGTATATAGGATTGTAGTAATTCTATCCTACACATTTTAAAAGAAAATATGCAAATATAATGTATCTAGCCTTAGAATAAAAAGTTGAGAAGTTGAATAATTTTGCTGTTTAAAAATGTATGCAAAATTATAATTTAGCTTATAAAATGTTGTAATCTTCTAAACCATTTTATTATTGTAATTTATGGATGATCTAGGAAAGATATAAATATATACAACTGTTTTTTATTTCTATCTGAAAGCTTCAATTATTTATCTGAGTACCTTTCACAGGGACCAGTTTCCTAATCAGCATTCCAAACCGAAGTACTTTTTGGTACTTCATTAAACAAGATAAATATCCATGTTTGTCTTTGCAGAAGAAATGGCAAGTAATCAACAAATATTATATTAGCACAATAAAATATTTTTGCAAATACTCAGTGATTGTGTTCTGCTCAAGTCAATTCCAGAAGAACTACAGAATGGAGAAGGATTTGGATATATCGTTATGTTCCGGCCTGTCGGCTCCACAACTTGGACTAAGGAAAAAGTAGCCCTTGTGGAATCATCCAGGTTTGTGTACAGAAATGAAAGCGTCTTGCCTCTCTCCCCCTTTGAAGTCAAAGTGGGTGTGTATAACAGTGAAGGAGAAGGACCCCTGAGTACTGTGTCCATCGTCTACTCTGGAGAAGACGGTAAATGTTTTCAGCTCTCAAGTGGATTTCATGAGACTTTGTGCACATTTTGCATGCTCTTTTCCTTGCACGACTCTGTTAAAGATGCTTATGTCTTTTTCCGGGTGGTAGAACCCCAGCTGGCCCCAAGAGGAACATCTGTCCAGAGTTTCTCTGCTTCTGAAATGGAAGTTTCCTGGAATGCTATTGCCTGGAATAGAAACATTGGAAGAGTACTGGGCTATGAGGTGATCTACATTAACCATACTTTTCCTTACGAATGTGCTACCTCACTACACAATAACCCCTGGGCAGCATTCCCACGCCACTGAGCTAATTCTTAGAATATACTCACAATATCTGTGGAGGCAGCTTTTCAACTCTGTAACAAAATACTGAGAAAATGCTCAAGATGTTTACTTTGAATTACAGTTTAGAAGGTCTTAGTCAATGGTTGGTTGACTCCCCAGGGACTGTGGGCAGTCAGTACTGTACATCATGGTGGGAACGTGTGAGGTGAAAGATGCTCATGGTAGGACAGGCAGGAAGAGAGACAGGAAGGGGCCAGAATCTCAGTACATCTTTAGAGCGGACATCCTCAGTGACCTCACTTCCTCTCACTAGCCCCCAACTTCAGAAATTTCCACCACCTCCCAACAGGGCCTTGGGCTGGGGACCCAGCCATCAGTGGGTCTTGGGGTTACATCCCAGATCCAAACTAGCAGTGTGTAAAGCTAAGGAGAGAAATGAGAGGAATGCATTCTCCAGATCATCATAATCAAGTTAACCAATGCCTGCCATTTTTCAAGGCACAAAGTTTCATTTAAAACAAGTGATCTTCAGAGATCTGTCCTACATCACACGTATCATTAACAATAATGGATTAAAATTTGTTCAGAGGATAGATATCATCTTAGCTGTTCTTACCACAGTGTTTCTTTATTCTATCAGGGAATTTTTTATTTTAATTATTCAATCTACAGTCATTGTGTTTCTTGGGGGAGGTGAAGTCTAATCCTCCATAATCTTGAACCATAGAATTTCACTTGGAAATCTCCTCTGTAGATTGCAAGAGGACTTAAAAAGATGTGTTCAAGGGAAAGTGAGCTAAGATATAAGAAGAAAACCTAGATTCTCATTAATCTCCTCCTTTTAGTCTATGTGTAATGAAGTGAATCACATTTGGAGCTTTGTTCTTACAGAGTTAAGGATGAAGACTTGTAAAGAAAAAGCCATTAATCACTCATTGTTCTTCAGCTTGGAAAGTCAGTGAGTGATTCATAAAAATGGGTGGATATAGCTCACTGCCCTTTGCAGCTAGAATGAAAGTTTTATTCTAAACATCTTTGACTTTTCTTGCACTTTTTTATTTTTACCTGAATCTTCTGATAAATACAATAAAAATTTAAAGTTATATGAGAGGTATCTTTGTCATTCTATGCCGACAATGTGATAGCTCTTAACTGAATGTTGTTTATTTCTAAAAAGTTACCTCCCATCTCCTCTTCCTGTGAACTCTTCTTTGATCAATGACTTTCTTCATATTTTTACAGCACTTTCTTTTCCCACTTATATGCTAACCTCCAAGCTAGATTATAAAGGGCTTAAAGCAGGTAGTAAATTTTATTCTCTTTTGTCTTTTTTAATATGTCTAAAACAATGCTAATACATGCTACAGAATTCAAATAAGTTGAATTATTAGTTAATTTTTAATAGCAAAACATCATTATTACAGTCTTTGATTGATAGCATAAAATTTATCCTGCTTTAACTTCTTATATAAACTATGTTAAAACATAAATTTTAGAGAGTGCTAGAATTAGTTTATTTTGGTAATTTTTGGAAAAGGCTAGACTCCCTAGTTTCACTGACAATGTATAATTACATACAGTATTTTTTATTCCCTTCCTATAAATATTAGATGTTGGTTATTCTGTGGCTGTGGTATACACATTATTTTTTTTTAATAATCAGGTATTATACTGGACAGATGACTCAAAGGAATCTACAGTTGGTAAAATTAGAGTCAGTGGAAATGTTACAATGAAAAACATCACAGGACTAAAAGCTAATACAGTCTACTTTGCCTCTGTGAGAGCTTACAACACTGCTGGAACAGGGCCCTCAAGCCTCCCTGTCAATGTCACCACCAAAAAGTCCCGTAAGTATACATCAGGGGACAAAAGTCATCTATGAATAGAACCATGGTGATTAGATTGCTTGTTTTATTAATTGGTTTGTCCCTAAACTATAGATAATTAAAACCTTCAGATGCTGACTAAAAGAAACTTGCTTTGATCTTTTCTGAATTCCAAAAGCAGAAGTGCTTTCAGTATTTAGATGAAAGAAGAATACTTGAAGGCAATGGCTTTAATGCCCTGCCCCAAAAGAGATTTAAAAACTGGCCTCCTAATCCTAGGAGCATAAATTAGGTGGTCAGTTAATGTTATGGTTCATGTCTGGATGCCCCTGGAAAGCCTCATGAAGTCCTAGAGGGTGGGACTTTTGGAAGCACCTAAATCTAGAGTTTGTGATTAGTTCATTGTGTGTTGCCTGCACTGGAGGTGTGAGCGCTCCACCCGCCCGGGGGTAGGAAGCCTGCGTACTGTATAAGGGGTGGAAAAAGGTTGCTCTCTCCTCCGCTCTTGTTGCTTTTGGTATCAAGCACCACCATAAATGGCTGCAGCCCCCACGCCACCCTGCCTTAGATCCAGCAGATTACAGACTAAAATCTCTGCAAACAGTGAGCTAAAATAAGACTTTTATACTTTAACCTTGAGATTTGGGTATTTTGTCTCAGCAATGAAAGAAAAATAACTAAGTAAATCCTTCAGAGTCACTATCCACACCTGTGAAATGAGAAAAAGAACGTGTATCTCCTCAGAGCGTTTTCTTCAAAGTTGAATGGGATAAATAAAAAGAAATGACTATACTACAGTAAGTGCTGAGTAAACGAATTTTTATGTTTGCATTGTCTTCTTTTGTTTATAAATTGAAATCTAGACATGGACTTGTTGGCTATGCTGTAGGTTATTTTGAATCCCTTTTATCTAAGGATGAACTTTTCTGCTCCTTCTTATCTCCCTTGGTAATTTACATATTCAGGGTCAACTAAATAAAACATGATCATTGATTGCTTTTTTTAAATTTTTTTATTTTTTTGGCTGTACTGGGGATTGAACTCAGGACCTTGCACTTGTTAGGCAGGTGCTTATTCCACTGAACTCTATCCCCAGCCCCCATTGATTGCTTTTTTAAAATGTATAACATTTTACTGTCTTCATCCCTTTATACCATGTATTTTATGCTTTTGTTGATGGAATAAAACACTTGACCCTGACAAGTTAAAAGAGCGAAGGTCCCTCTCACCTCCTAGTGTATGGAGCCTTCAGCCCATAGTCCGTGGTAGAAAAGGCAGAAGACGGCACACAGCGAGCTTCCCTTCACCTTTCATCCCACCTAAGCTACAAGCATTTTGGGTGATGCCGCCTATACCTGCAGTGGGTTTCCATGGTCCACACCCCACAGATATTCACCCAGCTCTATGATAAACCAGTGAAGTCAAATTTGCTCTTAATCCAAGTGTATACACCCTAATGCAGCATAACACACCCACGTCCAGCCACCTCCCAAAAGCCTGACCTATGAGTGCGTTAGGTTTTTGGGGAACATCCAGATACAAGCCCTAACACTATGTGTTGGACGATTTAGACAACACTCTGATTGTTTACTTTGGCCTCTGAGTCTTATATTGCTCACATAATCTAAAATATGATGCATAATGATAAATTGGCAAAGGCTTTAGTATATAAAATTTAGTAGCTGCAAAATGTATTTTTGTGATTGCTTAATATTTATGTATTCATGATATATTATGGGTGAATATAAACTATGCATGTGCTATCAGCCAGCTCGTCTGATAACTAAGTGAGTAGTGGGTAGTTAGCATATACTGCATGGATACAGTGCACAAAGGAGTGAATCGTGTCTTAGATGAGTCAGACAACAGCAAGAAATTGCATCACAACACACACTGCAGCATCCAATTTAAAACTTCTGAATTATTTTTCAAGTTTTCCATCTAATATTTTTAGATTTTGGCTGAACATGAAATAACTGAAACCACGGGAAATAAAACTGTGGATACAGTGGAAACTACTACTATAGTTGCTGAAATTTGAGAAACCCAAAGACATCAATCTGTTGTCATGAATAAAGAGGAAAAACCTATATTGCCTAATAAACAATGTATTCTTATTGCTATCTTACATTGCGTAAGAATACATAGCTGCGAAGAGCATGCTGAGAGTCTTCTTTTCCTCATGCATGTATTTATCATGGCTGTAAAAAATGTAAAGACCCACTTAGTTAAAATACCCTTCATTAAGTAGATGATCCAGTTACAGCCCTTCTGTCAGAGCAGTATTCGGAAACGCATGTTCCAATTCTGGGTATATCACGGACTCCTGATACGAAACAGAACAAGACTTTCCTTTTATATGCTTTCATTTGTTATCTGTTACATGAAAATTCTCTCTGCTCTCACTCTGTTCCTAAATTTTCCATGAAGCAAACTGAGGTACTGAACAAGAGAGGATCTTGGAAAGTAAAAAGTGCTGCAGAGCTGCTGTGAAGCAAAGAAATGAGCAAAAATCTGTCTACAGGGTGAAAATTATGGACTAAAAATTCTTGAACTAGTTCTGCTTCAGGCTACCAGGATTGAGACAAACTGGGCTCCAAATCATTCTCAAGAGTGAATTAGTTAAGGTGCAGCTCTGTTCCTCATCCTGTTTTATTCCATGCGGCCTGAATCAGTGAAATCATTGTGAGATACCTGTACACGTGACTTTTTTCCCTTCTGGTGCTTTGAGCAGTAGACTAGCCTTTTGCAGCTAATCTGCAAATCTGGGTGGAAATCTCAAATCAATCAGTTTTAAGATTGCCCGGACATTTAGTTCTACCTGATTGAGAGGTGCCAAAGTCACAATAACTCTACATGTAATTCAATTTCTATCTCTGGCAAAATCAAGACTGATTAGAAACGTGTAGCAATGGTATTTTTTTAAACCCTCAGATTTGTTTAGTGATAAACTGAGACATTTTTGCACAGTTATTCAACCAAGACTCAGGTCAGGTTTTATTATCCATAATCCCATTCACCAGGCTAACATAGATTGAGACCTGAACAAAATTTTTGTTACCTGAATTTGCTAGTTTTGTTGCATATGCAACCTAAAATAAAAAGGAATTATTTTGTGCTAACCCATTTCATGTGTTTAAACAGAAAACTCTGTTTTTGACATCAAGTTTGTTTAGTTGACCTATATCGCCCTACAAGTAGCATTGGCTATAATCTGAAATTCAGATTAAATGCTAAGAAATTTATTGATGGTTTTCTCTAACAGTTAATTTATGATCAACTTATTCAAAGTAGAGGTTATACTTTTCAAAAACCAGTTTAATTAACCAGGAATAGTTTCACTCAACATGCTAGCACATATATATTCTAAGTGAAAAGTTTACTGACTGTCAGCAATTTTTAAGTGAAGGTTAGTATTTCTTTAATCATTCATCATCTGTCTTTATTAAATCAAGCAAACTAAAGCGCTGGTGGCTCCTAATATTTTCCATGGAAATTTAGTTCCAACATTTCTTAAATTTGGCTTTCAGTAGGCTTTCAGTTTGACTGTCATTCATAAAATAACCGACAAGCACTCAAGAATGAGGTTATACAAATTTCCACCCCATTGTTTTTCAATGCCACCCAAACCTATAATTTTATTCTTTGACATTCCATACCATAGACATTGCGAAAATAGCATAGTAAGAACTTCTTACTGCTGTCATAAAAAATTGGCACAAGCAGTATTTTAAAATATACAAAATTGCTATCATGCATGTCTAGAGTTCAAATGTCAGAGATGGGTCCATCGCGTGGTAGTCAAAGTACTAGCAAGAGCTGCCCTACCTTTGGAAAGCATAGAGAAGAAGGTTTCCTTGAATTTTCTGGCTTGTAGAAAGCACCAACTTTCTGTGGCTTCTAACTTCTTTCTCCATTTGCAATACCAGCAATATATGGAATCTTAATATCTGTTTGACTCTGACCCTCTGCTCAGCTCAGCTCAGATCCTCTAATCTTCAACGTCTGCTTCATCCACTGTCACATACACTAGCGTCTGCTCTAGATCTCTGGGGTGAAACACAATTATTTCTCTAGTGTGGGATCTACAAATTAATTATTCTTCTTGTGCACAAAATAATGCAGTGCCAGATTCTCAAGATTAGGACATGGTCGGGAATCCCTCATTCTACCTACCACAGTGATAGAATACTGAACACTACCCCAACTTTTTCACACCGTATTTTACTTTAGTTATATCACAGATCTGAGGGTTGGTATCTTGATTTCCAAATAAAGAATACAAATGCCCAGACGATTTTTGTTGTGGGAGCTTTTATACTGATACACTATAAATATGAAATCTATTTATCCCATGACCTCTGTATTAGTTTGTAACCTTTATCTCTGGCCATACAGTCTCTTTCCCTATAGAATCTCAAATCTTTGGTCTGAATCTGAAACTTCTCTGGGACTTTTCTTCCTAAAAATGCAATCATGGCCTTTTTTGTCCCCAAATGTTTATTGTTTTATCTATCTGAGATAAAAAGACTTTTAAAAGGATGTTCTAGGTCTTTCACCATCTGTTTTAAAGTTCTTTTCTATCCCATTAATTATCTAGCCCTGGCATCACTAGACTCACTGATATTTTGAAATTTAACATTGGCTTCATGCATTTTCTCTGTTTACAGTGTCCCTTGTGTGCCAATTATCAGTCAGATGTCCTTTCTATTGCTCTATAGCTTTCCTTGTGTCTTTTTTTATATATTTACCATTTTGAAGAAAAGTTCCCTTATCTCTGGCTTATTGTTAAACAGTGTTGGAAAGAGTTATGTTGAAACTTTAGAATGAGTGAAGTTGAATGGGAGTCCTAGCTCAGCCATATATCAGTTGTGTGCTAGGTCTAATTATTTAATAATTCTGAATATTCTTTCTCCTCTGAAAATCTGAGATGATGATACTTACCTCTAGACATTGCTTAGATAGTAAAACATATAGCCTACACTAAGGTAACCCAGTATCTGCCAACCAATGTAGGATACATAAATAGGAATGTATATTATACTTCTGTAGAGGTGATTTCACTTTTTTCTATTTTTTAAAGTATGAAAACACAATTACATGTTACTTTCTCTTTATAAATTTGTTGTAGAAATTTCCTTCAATAGTCATCAAAGGACATGCAAAGCATAGATGAGAAATGTTTTTAATGAAATATTGAAGATAGTCCTGTTTCTAAGAGCTATCCTTGCATTGAACTTGATTTTCCATGATGACACTGATTTTCTCCGAATAGTGGTTTTGGCCAAAAATTCTGTATCCATCACATATTCAAACTGTCACTCTCTAGATTTTCAATCTAAGTTTTTATCTTTCATTTTAAAGTCTGAGAAAGCAGAGCATATGTTTACCAAAATCTCTGCCTATTTTGACTGGGTAAGGAAAAGATAAATCAGGAGAAAGACAAAGAAGGGAAATCATTATAGATTATGAAAAATATCATAATGAAAAAAAGTAGCAGCTGAGATATATATAAGAAGGAGTATCTGTGTATTTGGGTGCAACCTAAAAGACCTAAAATGGTAGAAGACAAAAGGACCTCCGTACCAAGGAAGCAATATATGCAAAGATTATTAAGTCAACTATTACTGTTACTGTTGATGATGATGAGTTATTTTTTATACATCAGTGATTCAACTATACATACCACAACTGAGTAAAAACAATGCACTTCAGAAAGAAAACTGAGAAATATGGTGAATGTCCATATAGACATCACCTACATAGAATCTAGGTTTACGATGAAAGAAACAAACATATTTACATCCTTAAAAAAAGGAAAAGTAAAAAATTAAAACAAAATCTTGTTTATGTAGAAAGACATATTCAAACACAGTAAGTGTTTGCAAATTTTGGCTCACTTTGGCCCCTGACATTGACTGACGAGCACTCTGTACTGGATTCTTTCTTGCTGTAAATATGCAATCAATCCATATTTAGACATAAAGGAAGCATTAAGCTTTTATTCCATCTTGTAGTTATGTTCTTTCTCTCTTGCCCAAATGTCAACCCCATGCTGTTACTTAGAAGTGTAACATAAGAAGCTGTTTTTGAATTGAGTTCACAGTGTGAACTACAGCTGAATATAAATGCCATCTACAGAAAAATTGATTACAGGGAAGCCATTAGAGCTGTGGAGGGCTACTTTAATGTTGCTCTGTCACTTGATTAATAGAAAATGATTTAGGCATTGGAAATTGCCTGTAAAGATTTTTAAAAATATAAAAACTGTTGCTTGACAAACTTGGTACAAACATCACAACATGTGTTTCTTATTATCTATGTGATAGTTTTGATTTTGATGGTAATAGAAATTTTAATTTTGTCATAGACATTGAAATCTAATCAGCCACATCCAACCAGACCTGTTAACAATAGCCACATTAAAGGAATAGCCTTCTAAAGCAGTTTAAAGAACTGTTTTGTATATCTTTGCTTGTTTTATTTTAATGGTAGACGTATGACATAGACATGGTCAAAACACTCATAGTTAGAGATAAGAAAGGTTACAGACTATAAGAACTTTGCAGTTAATTAGCCAAGACTCTCTCATTTTACCTTCTTTTGAAAAAGCACATAAACTATGCAAGTAAGAGAGATATTATTAAAAGGCAATCTTAAAATACAGTGCTTATTATATTTAGGAAGTGAATCATTTGCAAACTTTGGAATCATATTTAGTGATAAACACTTTCAGCACAATTAAAACATTGACTATGCCATAATACCACACTGGAGAACTGGTCCTTGTAGGACAGAGAATTAACATTTATTGAGCTTTTGAAGATGTACTGCTAACAAGGTGGGAGAATGTTTCATATTTTATTTCACATAAGTGAAGATTCTTAGAAATTAGGATTTATTAGTATCATTACAAATATAAGAAAGCTGAGACCCTTTAAAAAGATTTGATAAAAATTCATGTTTCTCAAAAGTAGATTGCCCGCCCCCCCCAATAGCAAGTGAAATTACACGTTCTAAGTGATCTATATAACTGGCCGCTCGTACCTATGTACTAATTCCTGTTGGAACCTCCACATTTTATGTCAATTGGATGAAATAGTTCTGCTCTGAGAGAGGAAACAAATGCAGGCATGACAATAGCAAGGTTGTTGCCAAGGTCACAGACTGCTTGTCTACACAGCTGGTAAAATTTAGTTCTTTGTATCCTTGCACATTGCTTCCTCAGTAGACTCATAAAGTTGAAAATAATACTTTTTCTTGAAAACAGACACAGCAATAGATGAAACCTTTAGAATCCACCCCTACTAGTGACATTGAAGAACTGAACTTATATTTTCTCTGTATTGATTGTCTGATGCTGTTAATGCTGGAGTTTAAAGAACAGAAATAAAGAAATGTGTACAAAAAGTGCACTAGACATTAAATCTGTGGTATTTTGTGCTATTGTTTAATATTACATCTTTTATAGCTGAGCAAAAGTTAGAACTCTTTGGGATAAATTAAAGTAGGATAGTTAGAAAATCATTATTCTTGTCACAATAGTGTGACAACATTATTCAGAAATAAAGGTATTGTTAGTCATGCAGCGAATATTTACTAAGCATGGAAATTTCTGGCCTTTAATTTTGGTTTGGTTTGTATTATCAAAAACATTGTAAGGCATGATCAGTCCAATTGGTCTGCTCATCTTATAAGTGTATGAATAGCTGTGGATGTGACTATGGAAAATTTTCTAATCACAAGAGACTATAATGAACAGATTGTCCACATTGTGTTACCCATAAATCTCCCCACAACTCAATACATAAATGACATGACTTGAAAAAATTACATAGGCTCTTGAGCAGTTTTCTTAACCATCTGATGGCCCTCATGTTTTAAATGTTTTGTATGTGCCAATTATTGTGTTGCTGACTAGTAACATAGATTTGAACAAGGCACATGCCCTCAAGAAATTATAGAAGCCTATGACTAAGAACAATGATAATTCATTGTGATAAATCCAGAATAAATGTAAACTGAGCCTCATGGGGCATAGGAGAAAACATTTCCCATTTACAGTGTTCCAAAGCTGGCACAAGTAATAGAGTGAACAACAGCGATGTCCCAGGGGGTGTAGGGATGCCAGAAAACCTATGGGCATACAATGAGAGGTACCTGGGATGGACCCAGGGGTTAGTCTTCCAATAATTTACAAGAGATTAAACAGAATTTGTGTCAAAACTCCAAAGACATCATTTTCATTTCCATCAGTCTTATAATGAGTTAAATATTATGCTCAGTTAGCTTTACACGTTCAAAAAAGACACCAAAAGCATTTGCTGGGCAATTTTATCTTTGCTTCTACTTTCAAATTATGTTATTCTAATTCTCTGCTACTTCTTAAATCTCAAAAATAATTATGTGGACTCAAATCATTCAGAAGCAGCAGGTTGTCATGGAGAAACACAAACCAGAGATTGGAAACCAAAAGACCAGGAATCTGATTTCACTCAGCCATCTATTTGCTATATAATTTTGTATGACTGATGTATCAACCTGGTGTCTAGGTTTCTTTCATGTAAATTTCTTTACTTGAACAGAATCCAATATTAGTAGGCTGTTTGTAAATTCTTCCTCCTGTCCTTCCTTCCCAATATCTCTGTCTTAGAAAATATTGGATTTAAGAAACCTATACCAGGGCCAGGGATATAGCTCAGTGGCATAAGTGCTTGCCTGGCGAACCTGAGGTCATAAGTTCAATTCCCAATACCAAAAGAAAATACCCACCTATACCATATATATATATTCAAACCATTTGTAAGTTTCTAGGTCCCCAACAGTTCTCTTTCTATTAGAAGATATGTATCACTCTACCTTTCCAGAGACAGTAGATTGCACTACAATAGATATTTGCCCAACTGAAGTCAATCATCAGCATTCTCAGAGGAATTCTATCCTGGCCAACTCTTAATAGAGATTTCAAACTTCATGTATTGTACATAGCTGTGATTTCTGCCACACATACTGAGAATGATGAAAAGCCCAGGACAGCATGAGCAGGCAGCAGATACAACTATCAGAAGGGAGGGGGAATGTCTTCCTTATAAGACTTTTCTGTCACGTGAAGTTCTGCATTCTGTCATGAATTCTAAGAGTTGCTTCCTATACTTAAAAATCTTTTAAAAATATTTTGCTTAAAATTCTTGAGTTATTTGTGCTACAGATAAACAATATCCTAAAAAGTAAAATACTACTTTATTAGAATGAACACCTCTGTACTTATACACATAAAAGAATTGCAACCTGAATTTCTTAAACATGTTCATTAATTGATAGCTAAATGCAATGCTGGATAATAAGACTTCTGTACATATGATAAAATAAACAGACCAAAAATGATGAGATATAAATTAATTCAGGACATTCAGCAAGCCGTTATTAATCTGTAAACCTATCATGAAAATTCTCTCTAGAATAAATATGTTTCAATGACACCAAAAACATTTAGCTCCTTCTATGCTAATCATTGAAGGTTTATATTTCCTTTTCATAGTGACTTATGAGCCAGTGACCACGAGTTAATTCATATTTACTTGGATCTTTGATTATCTTTTAAAGCTCCAAGCCAACCACCAGCAAACATTGCCTGGAAGCTATCAAACTCTAAATTATGCTTAAACTGGGAGCACGTAAAGACTATGGAAAACGAGTCTGAGGTTTTGGGCTACAAGGTAAGTAGTTAGTTTTTTGTTTTGGTTTGGTTTGTTTTTCTTGGTACTGAGAGTCAAACTCAAGACCTCACACTTCCCAGGCAGGTGCTTGTGCCACTGAGCTAAATCCCCAGCCCAAGGTGTGTGTTTAGTTTTCTCATAAATCATATCAGTTATATTACTAAGGAATCAGACATGTCACAACAATGTAGAAGGCAAATTTTGTGCCTGTGGAAATATAGAATTATTTTTAAACAAGATTGTTTGGAAATACCATTGCTGCTTTTAAATTCTTTATTGAAAGGTTTCATACTATAAGGCCCACCATACATTATAAAATTTCAATATAAATTCTAGAGGACACAATATATACTTTTTTTCAAGTACTTTCCTTGCCATCAAAAGATACTGGTGTACTGGGGGATAGTTATAACATATAAATGATATCAAATAATATATTCCAGTAGGATTTCTAGAATATACTCTGTACATAATGTATTCCTTTCACAACATAAAAGGGAATCTAATCATCAAATACCCAGAATATGTCATGTCAATCAGTGGTAATTTTCAATTTCCACTTTTGGAAGACCCACAGATTCAGCCTTTTGAAATGGACGCAAACTAAGGAGTGATTTTACACGTCAATCCCTGGGGATAATAACCTCCACATACTTGACTAATAGAGATTAATCTACTCTTATTCCAGAGACACTGGCCAAAAGGCAAATCCTTTTCTTAAGAGCCAATTAAAGAAGAGTCATCACCTGGGTATTGTGTTTCCATGTGGTGTGTGTAGTTATAATGGTACGCCTGACCGTGTTCCATAATAGTCTGAAATTTAGCAAAGCAGCAGAAGAGTCCCTTTAATTTGATGCACCATTTTATTCAGATTCTATATCGGCAAAACAGACAGAGTAAAACTCACATTTTGGAAACAAATAACACGTCAGCTGAGCTGCTGGTCCCGTTTGAAGAAGACTACTTGATCGAAATAAGGACTGTCAGTGACGGTGGAGACGGAAGCAGCAGTGAGGAGATCAGGATTCCCAAAATGTCAAGTAAGTTGAGTCACCGTGATGCTGTAAACTCCGAACCTAGACAGCTAGAGTATGAAATATGCACTCCAAGAAATCTCATTAAAATGTTGAGAGAAAAAATAAAAGGACTGTGTTTCTATTTTCAGTTGTGAGCCAGAGGTGATGAGCCAATTTTTCTTTAAATAATCTTTCAAATGTTGACACTTATATATTACGGTTTTATGTTTCTTCATTTGGAAATGAAAAAAAGTGTATCCTTAGTGCATAATCTCACAATTCATTCTATTGGCACAAAACTTAGTCTTTCCATAAATGTTCAAAGGTTTCTTAGGAAATGGCACATAGGAAGCCTGTATTCAGACATCTTCTTTCTACATGCATGGCAGACACCACCTGTCAGTCATGCCATTGGTGTGAAGCTGAATTACAACCTTCAAATCCTTCTCAATAAGGGTCGCTATGCAGGCAAAAATCAGTCATTCAGAGTCATGTAATAGTAACTTACTATTGGTTTTGATTTAGAGGAACTGCTTATTTATCCAGCTGAAGCTCCAACTAGGTACAAATCACTAACCACCCAAAGACTGGCCAATTTGAACCTGCATTTTGACCTGCTTTAGTAATTTTGGAATTTTTATTTTGCATTTTTATATTCAACACAGACATCCTAAGGCAGACAGTCAAAGTACTTCTCAAAATTCAGTGTTATATAAGTGAAGTAAGTATGGTAAAAGACTTGAAGAGAAAAATGAATATGTGTTTTCTGGTTTGAATAATCTAGAAAAATATTTTACTTTTTATCAAGATATTTGGATCTATTTTTGTATTTTTCAGGTTTGAGTTCCAGAGGACTTCACATCTTTGGATCTAGTGCCCATTTCCTGCCAGTTGCTGTTGTGACTTTGTACTGTTTTGCTATTGAGCCACTTATACGATGAATAAGACAGTAAATCTATGGAAGTTTTCTGAAAGGAATCATTCTGTAAATACACCCTCCAGCCTCTGCAGCAAGGCACATTCTTAATACAGACTTGTTTGAAAAAATAATTGTATATTATTAAGATCTTGTAAATATCTGTGGTACATTAATAAAGCAATTTTAAACACTTTTGAATTTGAAACTGCACATGTGATTATGTATGCTCAAAGGTGCCAAATCAATCTGTGGAAGTGTAACTGTTGTGTCTTTCAAGTAACTTACAGAGGGGTATGGTATAAAAAGTTCCCATGATAATGGTGATTGATACAAAATAGGTTTGAATCTCAGTGTTTTTTAATATGCTCCAGGAAATTTACTTCAGTATTTAAAATTTTTACCTTAAATCAAAATAAATTTTAATTAATTGTTTGCAGTTGGGATTCTTTTAAATAAATCAGTTATTCTGAATCATGGTGTGCTTTTACTTCTCATACAAGTTGAAATGAGGAATATTAAAAATATGTTAATATTCATGATGAGTTTTTCAGCTTACTTTTTAGAAGATTCAGTAATGATTATGAAGAGAAAAGTTTGGCAAAAACAATAAAAAGAGCACCCACAATATAATCTTCAGACAATTCTGATACCTAGTAAGAAAAACTGTTTATAGTAAAATTTCCTCTTTTAATGATTCCATATTATACTGAGTTAAAGTTGCATGAGAAAGCCTCAGGTAATTATTACAAATTGATAGCACTGCATGTGACTTTATTCTTATAAAATAAAGAAATCTGGGAACAGAATGATTTGACCAGGTTTTCTGCATTTTGGTCATAATAATGCTGCACTAATACAGATTTAGAAGGATATGTGGGTTGACACTCTGGGGTGAACCTATTTCAGCAAGTGGCTTCTATTGCTGGAGTTGCACTATTTGGAGAAAGCTGAAAGTGAATGCCCTTCTGTGAGGTCACCCATTTTCATCGTGAACAGCCTGGAGGATTCTGATCCTGATGCTAGGGTGTCACCTTCCAGCCAACCTGGCTTGTTGTCCTGGGGAGCTAGGGGTAAGAAGGGTCATACACTTTTGACTTCTTAACATATATGATCGTTCCATTATGTTCAAATGATCTGAGCTCATCTCACAACCCGCAAATAACACCATTCTCAAAACTGAATGTGCTATTTTTATTTCTAAAATAATTTATAACTCTTAAAAGTGCCACTATGTCATTACAAAAGAAGAATAATAGATTTCCTTGGTTTCAAACTTGCTCTCCCCTGAATGGTGTGTAAAGCACACAGTACAAATTAATGAGCCTATTCTCCCCAGGGCAGAAGATCCTGCTATGATTTTAGGGATTAAAATAAACAACAAATGTTACTTGACACACTTGTGTTAAGAACCATGGGTCCAACACACATCTGTAGGTATGTGGTGTATGGTCTTTACAGCCTTCTTAACTTGATGAAAGTTGTGTCCTCCTTACTGTGGAGAGTGAGAAACATAAGATTTATTTTATGACTGATCTGGTGAATTAGATGCATGGGCATTTGTGCACAAGCCTGAAAGTTAAATCAGTTTTATCAGTTAAATATACGTTTTTCAGAGTGCTCTTTGCTTCATAATTTCTTGAGTACTAAAAGTCTGTATCATTCAACATCGAACATATAATTTATATGTTCATTAATCCATGGAAAAATTCTAGAATATAATTTTTGCATTAACACTACACAGTTTATGTTCTATTTTTCTATTCTTAATGAGACCTGAGACATGTATTTTGACATTCACATTTCGCTGCTGTCCGGATTACAGATCATAATGTACATAGAGTATTTTGCATCATGCGTGGGACACTGTAAGTTTTCTATAAACAGAGATGCTGATACCTGCTACTATGAATTAAACCTCTAATAAATTAAATTACTACATTTCTTTAAGTGCCCAATGTAGTATGAAAACAAATTCAGCCTTTTTTAGGTCAGAAGTCATAATAGCTACCAGGAAAACGAGTTGTCCTCCTACTCTTGACGCCAACAGGCTCTGAAGAATGAAACCAATGGTAGCCTGTCAGCTCACGAGGGGCAATATACTGTGATGTGCACCTCTTCCACCAGAATGCAAGAAAGATTTCTAGTGATCCTTTACTGACTGACTGAATTATTATAGTAAATGCTTAGAAACATGATAACCAGTGGCTGGGGATATAGCTCAGCAGCACAGTCGCCCGCCTGGCAAGCAAAAGGTCTTGAGTTCAATCCCAGGCATAAAAAAAAAAAAAAATTAACACGATAACTCATTTGCATATTTCTTACAGGGAAAGGAAAAAACGTGCTTGTGCCTGGAATCAGCCACAGAGGAGCAAGGAGCAAGGATTGGTAGAGTTAACACATTTGAAAAAATGAATGTGATCTAGAACTAAAAGCGCTATGGGCACAAAACACTGACTTCCAGCTCAACTCCGTTTTCTTGTCTCTTCTCTCCACACTGTAACTTTTCCGGCTCAGAGGTTCTTCTCCTACTCACACCGGAGTAAGGCTTATCAGAAAGCAGGCCTGCTATTGTTGAAAGCAGACAGGGGCAAATGATGAGGGATGACCTGGAACCTACATGGATTCCAAGTGCTATCACAAGATCGTGACCTCCCAGAAGGAAATCCAATACTTTTATGCTTGCATGTATTAGCTGCCCACATTCCATCTTAAGAAACAAGATGGACTGCATACTCTTTATGCAGTTAATTTATTTGCTATAAAACTACATATATATTTCAAAGGAGATTTTTTTCCTGGAATTCTGAAATTTGTTAATTATATCCTTGTTGAACTCTGTACTTGTATTAGTGAGGGTTCCACAGAGGAACAAGACAAATAGCATGTATGTGTGGGGGAGGAGGCACTACAAAGAATTAATTTATGAGATTGTTCAGGCAAAGAAGGCCGAGTGAGAGATTGCCTGCAGTTTAGTTTCAAACTGAGTTTGAGTTTGAAGCAGTAATCCTTGCAGTGGAATGGTATAAATACTATTCTCAGTTTGTTTGTAAAGTGAGATGTTGAGATTATGAGTGCTCAGAGAACCTTTAAAGCCCTACAGTTTTATATGAAACTATGTAGCATGACCACTAGTTGTACAGGGCATGTTGTATAAGCTTTCACAGCACACACATACTTTGAAATGCTTTCCCAATTGTTTTCTGTATTGTCAATGACCCTATTATGCTTCCTTAATAAAATTTACATTAAAATTTAATACGCTTTTTCAACCCTCAAGGAACACTCAGAGATACAAACCCTGTCCGTGGGCGCTCTGGCAAATCTCTGGTATCATGGAGTATTTACTGAGAGCAAAGCTGCTAGAAAATTTTCCTTATTCAGTGAAAAATAAAATCACAAAAACGCAGTTTAA